>PVJL010004275.1:104213-133979 GCA_004026885.1 Lyroderma lyra
CCCTCTCCTCCTACCCCCTCTCTCCCTCCTTCTCTTTCTCCCCGCTTCCTCCCTCTCTCTCTCCCTCCCTCCCTCTCTCTCTCTCAGACCTGCTCCTACTTCTTTGGAGTGTACTCTTCCCTGTGTACTCTGCACTACTAATAAACTATCCTTTCACCACTTTAAAAAATAAATAAAAAATAAAGTTATTATTGTTTAACACCCATGCTGAAATACTTACGGATGAAATTATGTGATATCTAAGACTTGCTTCAAAAACTATGGGGAGGAGTCAGTGGATGGGGTATGAATGTTACAAGACTGGCCATGAGTTGGTCATTATTGAGACTGAGTGATGAGTATTTAAAGGTTCACTCTTCTATTTTTTCCTATAATATAAAATTTTAATTCTTATTTAAAAGTTGGGGAGAAGAACTTGGCTAAACTATCAAGTAAACCAGTGATCCCCAATCCATCCAAGAGAGAAAGCACTGTATTAACAAGAAGAAATGGATAGTATTGCCCCTTAGTAAAAGTCACTGCAGCCTTCCTCAGGCACCTGTTAGATGGGCCTGTCACCATCACAAGAGCCATACCACAGAAACAGCCTTTGGGACCTGATTGGACAAGGCTCATCTGAAACCTGCTTTAAGATTTGAATCTTCCTATAAAGGAGATCATCAGGCCTATTACAGAGTCCTTGGGTAGCCACTTCCTGTTTGGTTTCCATACTTGCTTGTGAGCTTAAATTATTTAAAAGTCATTGTTTCCTTTATTAACTCATTAAAGAAATCTCGATTGAGTACCTACTTACATCTGGCGTTATTCCAGGCTCTGTGGGTAAAGTTCCCGCCCTCATGCAGTTTATCATCTAATTGAGACTAATAGAACAAAAATGTAAACACTGATTTTGAATAAGATAACTTCAGAGTAAGGAAACAGAGAATGGGTGGGAAGTGCCTGTCTTTGATAAGGTAGTCAGGGAAAGGCCTCTTGAAGGTAGAAACATTTGAGTAGAAACCTGAAAGCCGTACCTTGAGCTAGAAAGCCCAAGTGCTGTGTGTTGTGCTCTACAAACTGGTTTTGAGTTTATGTTCTTTGTGACATATGAGTTGCAGGAGGCCTTTGGTTGTGCCCTCCAGTGTGTTTGATGTGGCCTTGGGCAGTTCCAGGGATGCCTGAGGTGCTGAAGCCTTGTTCCTATTTCTGACACAGAGCTGGGAGTTTGGGATCCCACTGTGCAGGGAGCTGGCATGTCAGTATGAGAGCCTCTACGATTACCAGAGCCTCAGCTGGATTCGGGTGAGCTCTGCCCCTTCCCCCACCCCAACCCCGACTGGAGGTGCCAGGACTCTCCTGGCATCAGTTTCTGAGTGAGCATTCACTGTAGGCCCAGCCCTTGGTTCCATGATGTGGCCACTGCAGGAGAAGCAGAGGCCAAGGTCTTTGCTTTCAAGACCCTTACAATTTGGCTGGGGAACCAAAACACACATTTGACAAATGGTTATATGTTCCAGACCCCAAGGACCGCCATTGCTCAGGGAAGAGAGAAGCAGCATACCCAGGATAGGGTGGGGGTTTCAAGGCGGAAGTGGCAGTTCTACTTCATGAAGAAGCTTCTCCTGAAACGATTTTATTCAGGGATGCTTCATCTGAAAACTTTGCAAGCTCTTTCCCTGCCTTGTGATCACTTTTAAGCACCTCATTCCTATTCCATCTTTGAAGCAAAATATTAAAAAATTAAGTAAAATGCCCCATGGACTTTGAAAGTCTCCACCAAATTTTTTCTGATTGCAGGTGCTGGGTTCATCCTAATAGCTGCTGAGTTAATTAGCAAAAAGAGGTCAGCAGTCCCACCTCACCCTCCCCCTGCACTCTTGTCAGCATGTTCTGCTCTGCTGTGCCCCCAGAACCTGATCAAGATTTGGGCCTGTATAACAGACATGGTTCTGTAGTAGGAGCTTCTGGACTGGTCTTTGAAGGCTCCACCTTTTGGCAGCCTGGCTTGAATGCATCAGAGCTGTCTTCCCAGTCAGAGTTCAGTGAGTTTTTCTGAATGCGAAGCCAGGCTAGCCAGGACTATAAAACTTAACTGATATCCAAAACACCGGTCTTCATGGATATGACTTCAACTTTTAAAGGTTAAAATCTCCTAAATTGCAACCAGTACCAGTGATGCTGGCAATTGAGCCTTCCTCACTGACTCTTAGCATCTTTAGTCAGATAATAGATAAGCAGAAGCAGTGCAGTTGGACTGATGCAAAAGATTGCTGTTAGCCACCTATAAGTAACACAAGCCCAGGATCAGTTGGTGTGGTGTCAGTCAAAACCAAAAATCCCTGGAGAAGAAAAAGTTGTTAAACACACACATTAAAGTACAGGAAGCCTGGGTCTCTCTGAAGCTCGGTCCCCCCACTGAGAAGGACACACCGAGCAGCCTCTCAGGGCTGCAGGAGGCAGGCCTGTCTCCACATTGCCATCAGCTGATGACAGAGGAGGAGGGCTTCCTTTTCTATCAGGCAGCTCCCTAGGAAAAGGCAAATATGGCTAGAGGCTCCCTTCTTATCTAGGCTGAGCTGCTGTGTTCCCTTTTCAAAAGATGTGTCTGTGTGGGTCTAGAAGGAGTGGTTTGGACACTACTGAGCAGTCAAGCCAACCTGAAGGCAACTGGCTTTCTCATTCACAGAAAATGGAAGCCAGCTACTATGACAACATCATGGAGCAGCAGCGGCTAGAACCTGAGTTCTTCCGGGTTGGCTTCTATGGCAGGAAGTTCCCTTTCTTCCTTCGGGTGAGTCCATGAGGTAGTCACAACAACTTAAATCATATTTTACATGTAATTCATTTATAACCTGTCCTTTTTTTTTTTTAAACCTTTTTCCTTGTGCTACTGAATACCTTTTTTTTTTTTTTCTTTTAATTCATTTTTATTGTTAGACTTATTGGGGTGACATCTGTTAGCAAGGATTACATAGGTTTCAGGCATACAGTTCTACAGTACATTGTCAACTTGTTGTATAATAAGTTCACCACCTAATGAATACCTTTTTTTTGAAGGACCAACCAGTCAACAAAAGGAATTTGGTTTACTTGGCTGAATTGGCAATAACAAGCTTGGTATCACATCACAAGTCAACTTTGTTTCACTCTGCCATACTATGTTGTAGCTACCTAGAACATAAGGATGGTTTCCTTAGTAAATCAACCAAGTTCCTGCAGGAAATGACCAGGGCCTGAGAATATCACATAGATGTGTGTGTGTTTAGAAACCTTCCAACTTCTGCTTTTAGTGCCTAGAATCCTCCATTGTGATTATCTCAGCCAGACGGGACATCACTGCAGCCCTGACCTCAACAGGAGGCTGGCCTCTCTGTAGGCTGTGCAGCCCACCTAGAGAACTGCTAATTTGATATAACCTGGAGGACAGTCTCCTTTGCTCTTGGTGCTTGTGGGAGCTGCCATCCATTGGATCTGGCTGTGGAAAGCCTTTTCTACACAGCCAGTGCTCTGACCCAGCCATTTTTCTCCACCATTGCCTGCAAGGCTGAACTGGGATATAAACAATGAAAGGAGTGACTGAGCATAGACATCCTGATACCAGTTGAACAGTTGGGATTTTCTTCTTTATTCAACATAGCCCAGAGGCTCCAGGAGCCAGCCTGGGCTTATAGGCTGTGACCCATAGGGATTTCTTTTCTCAGATGGCCTGACTAAAACTGTGCTGATGAAAGGGCCCTGGGGCAGCAGTTGAGACCTAAGACTAGCTCTGCCTGTCTCCAGTTCTAGTATCTAAAGTTCAGTGTCCACAAATCTCAACAAGCAGCTGGGAAGTTCATAGAATCCCTTTGATACGTTTGGAACCCTGTCTGTTGGAGAAACTGCTTTATCCAGTGATCAATAACAAGCTTGGTATCACATCACAAGTCAATGGTCCTTAATGTACCTTTAAAAGACACAGTCTGCTAGCAACAGAATCCAGGCTAACCACATTTCAGATGTCAGATAGGTTAACTTGCACATTTCTTGGGCAATAGTCATTCTAGGCCAAAAGGAAGAATGATTTCTGTAGGAACTAGTGATACTGACAGGGACAGCAAGCACACTCTGCCTAATTGTGATCCCCAGGAAGGTTCTAATTTCATTCCATAGGAGTGATTCTACTAGCAGAATGTGAAGGAGTAGAGGATCTCCTTGGGAAGGCTGGACCTCCTTCACCCCCTGGGGACCATCCAGCTCAGGCATTTCAGAGTACCCTGTTTGTTGTCCCCATCAGCGTAGATCATACAGCAATGGAAGTGGAGGTCAGCACAAGAGGCAGATGGAAATTCACAGGAATCAGAAACCAAAAGCATCTCTAGAAAGTCCTTTGACAGACCTGTGATTCTGGCTCAGTAACTTACTTCTTTCTCATTTTATCTTTGCATATTATGCTTTATTGCATTCTCCTTGTTTAGTCCCACTATTTATATATCATAAACCAGATTTTACTACAAAACATTATTATTTCAGATATATGATACAAAAACATTATTATTTCAGATATATGATACAGATATATGATCAGGGCCTTGATGTCCTCCCATTTCTGTCCCTGTCAAAACAGGTCTCCATCTTGGTTTGACCTGGCTTCCACCCCTCATGCTTATGTCACAGGGCACATCAGTGTCTCAGGGCTCTCAGAGCTTTCTGACAAGTGGGACCTGGCATAGAACCTGCATCTGAGCCACCAAAATAATGCTCACAGTGACAGCCTGAATGTTCAGGTGTGGTTTCAAGGGTGCCAGTCATGGAGGAAGAACAAAGAAGGGGTGTTAAGAAATGTCACCTGTCAGATCATCCCCATCTCCACACAAGGAACAGTCCCCAGGAATGATGTTTCATGGATACAAATCAGCCTGCCTTAGCCACATGCTGTCTTCCCTTCTCTCAGCTGCTCAGTTCATCTGTGGCAAATGGAGGAAGTCCCACAGGAGGTAGCTGTTTGCCTTGTAGATGGCAAGGACAAAGTACAAAGCAGAGGCAGCCAGATCTGTCTTGTGTGAGATGCTGAGGCTCTTGAACTAGCAAACTTGCAACTGACAACCAGCCTCAAGGTCAGCACTATGTGCCTTCCTTCTGCTGGGTCCTCCTGCGAAGGCTAGACCACTCCTTCACCTTCCCTGAACACATAAGCTATCGATTAGTTTATCTCTGTCAGGTTGGTTTCTCTGGACCACACACGTGATTATCTCCTAATCTGCACAGAGACAGGAAAACATCCAGCCCTCCTTTCATAGGGAAATTTCTGCTTCTCTTCATTTGACTCATGAACAGACACTGGTGAGGATTGTACATTTGTGAGCAGGTATGAAAAGGCCAGTTCTTCATAATTGCCTTCTTTGTCAGGTCTGCTTATCAAGCAAGGGACTTAGAGATGTCTGTGTTCTTTGGCTGCTGGTCTCTTCCACTGCAGAGGCCGGCCTGCTTCTTCTGACCATGACTCCCCTTTTGATGTGGCCCTTCCATTCTGATCCGTCCAGACATGTCCCAGCCTTAGTTGAGTTCTCCCATAGTAAGAGGGCAAGTGAAAGAGGGGTACAGATCCTAGTCCTCCAAGGCCTGCCCCGTGATCATCCCTGTACCGGAAACCATATGGCTAGCCTGGGGGAACCTCTTTCTCTCTCTGATGGCATGCCAGGAGGGGCTGCCAATGCCTGATACCATTTTGTCAAATTGGGTCTGGTGAGACAGCTGGGCAGGCAGATAGATGTCACCAGAGGGCTTCAGAGGAACCTCCCCCAGCCACTAACTCTTGACCACCTGTGAGATGGACAGCAAAAGGTTTTAAGAAATGTCAGAATGATGTCAACATGTTCTACTGACACATTTTCAAAGGCATTGCTACAACAGACAATTACTGAGTACCCACCAGACACTGGATGTCATTTAGACTGTAACAAAAGTCGTCCTTCCCAAACACACACCTGCAGGCCTCTACAGTCACTCTCCTGCCAGTTCTCTATGTGCACCCTCTTTCCAGCTGTACCTTTTTCTGTCTTGGCTGTAGTTGCCCTAGTTGTCACTGTACCCACATAGATCACCCTTCCCCTACTCCTGTACCAAGCTAACAACCCAGGTGGACTTTTCAGGCATAGCGTTTTCCAAAATCCTACCGCCCACCTTGTACTCCTGCTTGGGTCAAGTGCCCTCCCTCCTCCAGTTTCCTGAGCCTGTGCCCTGCTCCCCGGGCTACCACATCACAGTCCAATTCTCCTTCTCTCTTCGTGACTGTCATCTCCCTTAGGACACTTAGTGCTGTGCCCCATGCCTGCCACGAGTCTCTGAGCACACGTTTCTGGGATGAGTAACGTCTTGACACCCAGGTGGAGGTGGGGACTGCAGACAAGGCATAAAGTGTGTTCTCCTATTTGTGACAGAACAAAGAATACGTGTGCCGTGGCCATGACTACGAGAGGCTGGAGGCCTTCCAGCAGAGGATGCTCAGCGAGTTCCCACAGGCCGTTGCCATGCAGCACCCCAACCACCCTGATGACACCATCTTGCAGTGCGATGCCCAGTGTATCTTTCGACACTTGGTGGGGGAGGAGGGCTGGGGTGCTGGGATGTGAGGCCCACCCAGTCAGCTGCCCCTTGGCCACATCGTTGACCTTATACGCTAGGTTGTCCATATGTCCTAAACCCTCAGAGTATATCCTCATCACTAAGCCCACCCTTAGCAGGGTACTTGTGTCTCACAGGGAGTCCCTGCCCTTAGCCAGGGATGGGGGTGGGGTGCTAATCATCAGCAGGGCTTCAGAGGAACATTTATCTGTCCCCATTCTGCCCTGTGAGGGACCTTCCTAAGCAAACAGGGTGACTTGGGGTTCTACCAGGGCTCTTGCCACAGGGACACCACCAGTTCTGTACCCTGCTGCACCTTTTACTGTCCCGAGTATCTGTAGGAGGACTGAGGAGGACGGAGGGTGGCAGTGCCCATGGTCTCAGTGGCACTTAGGAGTCTGAGTGCAAACATGCTTGCCTTCACCCCTCACACAGCTTCCTTGGAAACTTCAGGGCAGTCACCATGACTGTACCAAGCTTGTTCCAGGAAGGGGAGGGCAGGTGGACTCTCATGTGTTATCTCTCCACAAAGTCCTCAAAAAGTATTTATTAAAAAGGTTGTTTTACAGTAAATATGTTTACCTTCAGTGGGCAGGCCCAGGCACCTTTCTTCCTCCTGTGGGGTGGGCCCCTGTGCTCTCCTGACCTTTCTTCCCTCTGACTTAATGAGGCCCTGGAGAGAGCACGTGTCTGAGGCCATCTCAGCTTGGCTGGTTGTGCAGAAGACACGCCAGTGAGCAGGACTGCAGGCAGAGAGACTTGGTCTAACTTTGCTTGGGTCTGACTCCCCTTGAGAGGCTACCACTGCCGCCAGTTGGGAACATGGGCTACAGTGCCCTTCTGTCCTTTGGGGTGGGGGCAGTGACCCAGGTCAGCCACTCAGGCCCATCTCTTTGGCAAGTCTGGGTTTCCCCTTTACTTCCTGCCCAGACTTGCAGATATATGCAGTGACGCCCATTCCGGATTTTGTGGATGTCCTGCAGATGGACAGGGTCCCGGACCGTGTCAAGAGCTTCTACAGGGTCAATAATGTGAGGAAGTTCCGGTATGACAGGCCTTTTCACAAGGGCCCCAAGGACAAGGAAAACGAATTCAAGGTGAGCAATCCTAGGAAAGCTAGGCCAGTGCTCATAGCGAAGCCCTGTGTTCTCAGAAACTCATCACTGGCTCATCCTTTGGGCAAGTAGGGGTGGCAGAAAGTTGCCTAATGGCCTCCCCCTACCTGTGCCCTCCCTGCAGAGCCTGTGGATTGAGCGCACCACGTTGACCCTGACCCACAGTTTGCCGGGCATCTCTCGATGGTTCGAAGTGGAGAGAAGGGAGCTGGTGAGTCAAATTTCAGAGGGACTGACCTCCCCAGCTGCCTACTTGGCCCCAGCTTTGGAGCCTTCTCTAAGGACTGAGGGAAGCAAGAGTGAGCTCTGGCCACCTGCCAGGCCAGGGCTCCCACTGGCCAGCCCTGTGCTGGAGGCTTTGTGTACCCCTCAGGCCACAGGTATTTTCAGTCTCCCAGTTTGCACGGGGACTGTTTTCTGACTCAGAATTGGGGCTCTCACTATTGCTGCCCTTCTCGGAGCCTACAGGTCAGCAGAGAGAATTAGAAAGGGCCCAGGGAGTCAGGAATATGAGCAGCAGGGCAGCACCATAGGACTCAGATCCCTGTGCTCAGGACAGGGGTGAAGGAGGGACTGTCACTGTGCCTGTCACCGTATCACCATGTGCTGTGTGTCAGGTGGAGGTGAGCCCTCTGGAGAATGCCATCCAGGTGGTGGAGAATAAGAACCAGGAGTTGCGGGCCCTGATTAGCCAGTATCAGCACAAACAGGCACATGGCAACGTCAGCCTGCTCAGTATGTGCCTCAATGGTGTCATTGATGCTGCTGTCAACGGTGGCATCGCACGCTATCAAGAGGTAAGCTCACCCCGACAGCAGCCTGCCCAGGGTCTTCTCTGGCTCTTCTCCTAGGGTGGCCTTCCCTGCTCACCCTCCCTGGCTGCACCGTGGCCAACTGTAGACAAACAGTGCATGGTGAGGCTTTAAGTTCCCCCTGCCCTGGGTGGGAGGGGGCCTTCCTTTTTAATCTCTGAAGTCTGCCAGGTGGGTAATCCTGCTGATTATGGAAGGATGTTAAGTGGCCTCCAAGAGGAGCCATGGAGCCCAGTCCATCATAAGACTCAAGTCACCACTCCCTGGCCACTGGCCCTGCTTGACGTACGCAGGCCATCCAGGCACCATGAAAGACTGGATAGCATCTAGTCTTATATGACTTGGCCACTTTTAGTGCTTCTTAGACACAAAAAAACAAACCTCTGATTGCAGGAGTCTCATGTAGACCAGACTAGAGGTGTATACCCGTGAGGATGCAGCCAACTGTCTTTCAGGTGCAGCTTCAGACTCAGGACTCCTGGGCCCCATGTAGACAGTTGTCCTAGAGTCTTCCTAACTTGGCCTTTCCTTTTACAGGCCTTCTTTGATAAAGATTATATCACCAAGCACCCGGGAGACGCTGAGAAGATCACCCAGCTCAAGGAACTCATGCAGGAGCAGGTATGTCTTGTCGGTCTCAGAGGCCAGTAGCCTAGGAGGGGAGGCTGTGCACCACAGGATGCTGCAGTCCTCAAGGGCTGCTCCCTCCCTAATGGAGTGGCTTCATCTGCCCCTAACAGGTCCACATCCTTGGAGTTGGGTTGGCAGTTCATGAGAAGTTTGTGCACCCAGAAATGCGCCCTTTACACAAGAAGCTGATCGATCAGTTCCAGATGATGCGGGCCAGTCTCTACCATGTGAGCTGCCCCTGCCCTGCCTGCTGCAGCAAGGGCAGGTGTCCCTCCCCCCAGACCTGTGCAGCAGGTAGAAGGGAAGTGGGGTGGGGGTGGGGGATGCAGAGATGGGCAGTCTATCCAAGGGAAGGAGGCCCAGGTTCCCCTCTGTCACTCCTGCTGTAAAGAGGAGTTAGATTCAAGGGCACAGAATGTTTTCTCAAGGTACTGTACTGGTGAAGAGAGGTTTTCATATGAGGAGGAAAAAGCTAAAGTAGGTGTCCCACATTGTAGAGATCTCTTTGGAGATATTTTTTATCCCAAAAACCTAAAGAGGTAAGGCATTGTCTAAGCCAGCCTGTTCTCCTCTATCTCCCTCCTCCTCTCTCCCTCCCCATCTTCATCATCATTCCCTCCTCTCCCTCCCTCCTCTCTCTCTTTCCTCTCTTCCCTCTGTTCTCTATCTTCACCCTTCCCCTCTAGCTCCCTTCCTTCCCTCTCTCCTTCCTCTGGCATGTCTTGTGACCCAGGCTCACATCTGAGGAAGCCATGTTGGTAGGCAGTCAGACAGGTTCTTGGGCTGGCTCAGGATCCAGAAGGTCTCCCTAACTCTGGCCTTGCTCTTAGGCTTCCTTGGCAGGGTTTGGTCCAAGAACTCATGCACACAAGCAGAAGCAGAGCCTGTGTTCCAGGACTAGTTTCCCCTTTAAGGGTCTTGCAGGGAATGCTGGCTGGCTGAGAATGAGGGTCCGGCGGTCTTGAACCCTGGTTCAGATACCCTCACCTTATTTTCAACCATGGGGATGATTCCAAGTGTTTTCTAGAGAAGCCTTCCTGCTAAACAAGCTGACTGCCAGATCTTAAGGGGTGTGAGTCCAGTTACCAGCTGCTCTCTTCTCATCACCCAGGACTACAAGGTAGAAGAGGCAGGGAGAAAAGGGATATAGAGCTGGTCAGGGTTGGGCAAGGCCGTTGTGGACAAGAAGTTCCCCTTCAGGGAACACTGCCCACAGAGAGGGGCCTGACCTTTTGGGGTTGACTCACCTTGTTCTGAGAGGCTGCAGATTCCAGCCACCTCAGTCCTTCCAGACCCTCAGAACAGGTCTTAGCCCGTTCCTGTACAAATGTGGACAGCATGGAATGTGCAAAGAAAAGAAGAAGCTGTCTGTAGTTTCAGAAGTGGGCACATATTCCAGAGGAAAGTCCAGAAAGCCTGAAATTGCTTTCTGTAATGATTCCCCTTTGGTATTTCAAGGTGAAACATGCAGAGAAAGTCTTTTATGTTTCCCCCTTAAAATTAGGATGTCCATTTAGTAAAACATCACTGAGTCTGATGGGTATTCCACTATCTCCCATTCTACTGTATCTCCTGCCAGCATGACTTAGTCTGTACTGTGTGCAAACTTCTCCTTCACAGAAAGTGATCTGTACAAGCTAGCACCTGGCTACGGAGGAGCTTCTCTGCCATGCAGGCTGTCAGATCACTGCAGCAAAAAGCACATAATGTTCACCCACGCTAGTCAAGGTGTCTAGGGCACACATGGAGGTGTCTTCTCCAGCAGCAGCAGCACATTTCAGCCTTGTGCATGCTGTGGAAGGAGTGGGGAGAAAACCTGCTGCAGCTTCAGGCCAAGCTCAGACACATCCCCCAAGGACTTGAGATTGAGAGGGACTTGAGGAAACCTGGATAGTTGTGCTTCATTTCCTCAGCGTCACAAAGAGGGACACAAAACAATGTGCAAAGAGGGTTTGGGATCAAAAGTTTCTGCCAAGATGTCTGCATACTTAATGAGAATGTAATTATGCTAAAATAGAACTGTGCTGTTTTTCAGTAACTTACGTCAGGGGTTTGTGTCCTATCTCCCCATAAACTGTGTCACAGACAGCCTAACCAAGGTCACTAAGAGCTGGTCCACTTAGCAATCCAGTAAAACCCAACTCCAGTCCTTATGTAAGAGGCTTCTGCGGACTGACCGCTGATAATGAGCCCTTTTCTCCTTCGTCCCAGCTTCTGTTCTTACTCTGTAGTTGAAGACACCTATTAACTCAGACCTACTTCAGCCTATTCCAGATGTGTTCTCTTGGGGGGGGGGGTGTCAACTTGAGGCCTACTGGCCTCTGGTCTGGGCCCTACTGTGGTCAGGGGTGTGTTTTATTAATAGTTGTGAAGAGGTCGTTGCCCAAAAGAAGTCAGCAGTTAGTTCTGGTTCAGCCCACGTATATGATTCTTCTCTTTGTTTTCCTTTACATTCCTACTACCAGCCTGCTCTTTCTTCTCAGTCCTTAATTATTTATTTGTTGAATACTCTCTGATGAAGGGGCATTCATTTCTCAACAGGAGTTTCCAGGCTTGGACAAGCTAAGTCCTGCATGCTCAGGCACCAGCATCCCCCGGGGAAATGTCCTAGCATCCCATAGCCCCATGAGCCCTGAGAGCATCAAGATGGCCCACCGGCACAGGTATGGCCTTCTGGCTGGGGAGGGTCCCCTCCGCAGAGGTAAGTCTGAATGTCAGAGGTCAAAGCAAGGAAGTCCAAAGTAGTGTGTGTGTGTATTCACACATATGCCCTCTTACCCATGTACACAAGGACCCAGGGTCTGTATCCGTCATTCTGGGTGACAGGAGTATACATAGGAGTGTGGGAACCCAGAGGAGAGGCCATTAGGGTAGGTCTTGAAGGATAAGTAGAAGTTTACTAGGCAGAAAAGAGTAGGGGTTAGGGAGGTGATGGAACAAGATCCAAGCAGCAACTGGCGTGTGCAGACGGTGTGAACAAGGCAGTCTGGTCAGCACAGCGAGTAGAACCAAGTGGCTGAAGTGCAGGACTCCAGGGCATGGAGTTGGGGCCAGGACCAGCTAGCTCTGAATGGGACTTGATCCCAAGGGGAATGAGGATCACAGTTGGGTTTTTGGAAGAAAACAACGTGGTGATGGGAACCTTGAGGTGTGGCTGCTCTGATCTGCCTGTGCTCAACTGAGGACACTCAGAGCCTCTGAGGCAGGAAGGCTAGGCCAGGGGAGGAGCCCCTCACTGAGGTTTGTTCCACTGTGAGTAGCAAGTTGGCACAAAGTGGGCTCTCAGCAGATGAGGAGTGAATGGAGCGGGTCTACCATGTGTTGATAGAGGAGAGCTGCTGGCAAGCCCGTGGCTACAGATGTGGAAGAAAGCCCAGAGATGGTTCACAGTGGCTGTGGTGACAACTGCTCCATACCAGGCAGACACCCCTGACAAAGGAGTAGATCCTAGTAGAGGGTAGGCACTGGCTCCCATTAACATCCATCTCAAGGGGGACTTCGGATCTGTGACCTGATCCAGCATACTGCTCTTCTAACTGAGAAAGTGCTGGTGTCATCAGACTGAGTGGCCAGAAGCCATTCAACTCTGGTGGGGGTAGAGCCTGTGCCAGTCTCCTGCTGATCCTCCCAGACCAGGGCCCCTGAGCACCAGTGTGGGTGGGGTCCATTTCAGGACTGTTCCAGGCCTCAGATGGCTATGAGCATTAGTGGTGGAACCCTCCAAACCAGTGGGGGCTAAGGCTGGGGATGACTGTTTTACATACCTCTGCCACTCTCCCCCACCACCTACCAAGTTTTTTCAGCTCCTGGCCTTATTCCTCCCTGTTTCCCACTTTTTTCACAGCCCCATGAACTTGATGGGCACAGGTCGCCATTCCTCATCCTCTCTCTCCTCACACGCATCTAGTGAAGCAGGAAATATGGTGATGCTGGGTGACAGCTCCATGGGCGAGGTCCCCGAGGACCTGTACCACCACATGCAGGTACCAGAGCTGCCCCAGGAAAGTGGGCCAGACACCGTCCCTGGAGGACTCCCTTCTCTGCCAGCTGGTCTGGTCTGGCAGCAGACACCTCTGCCTAGTTCTCCAGTTACTGGATTCAGAACATCTACAGCCAGCCACACTGCCTTCTTGTCACCCCATCCATGTCGCAGTTCCCAGGCCTTATTTCCCAAAAAGGGAATCCGGCTTCAGTCCTGGCTATTCTTACAGATCCCATGGGAAAGACTCTGCCATATTGCCCTCCTACCTGGCATTCCTGCTGCCTAAGTTCTGCTTCCTCCATAGGCCCCATCACCAGAATCAACCCAACAACCTGGCTCTGTCAGTGATTACCAGCCATCAGCCTGGCCTTCATCAGGGCCCAGGGTACAACATTAGATACCAGGTCTGGGCACTTCATAGCATGAAGAGGCCAAGTCTAGGTCAGTCCTCCAATCCTGGCCATTCAGACCTCTATCCTGCTGCTTTTTCTCCCTTTGCAGCTCGCGTATCCCAACCCCAGGTACCAGGGCTCAGTCACCAACGTCTCTGTTCTGTCCTCGTCCCAGGCAAGTCCTTCTTCCTCCAGCCTGAGTTCCACTCACTCAGCACCATCCCAGATGATCACCTCTGCCCCTTCCAGTGCCCGAGGTAAGGACAGCAGGGCGCTGCTTGCAGAGGGAAGAAAGGGCCTTGTGAGCCCTGCTGGTCCTCCTCTCCACTGTGGTTATATCTTTGAAAGCAGCCCTGGCACTTAGAGCATGCATACCTGTACTTTCAGCACTAGGCCTCATATCCCTACCTACAGACCTCTCTCTGGCTGGTGTCAGACCCTGCTCTGAGCAGTGATGGCAGCTGTGCTACCATCAAAGTAGCCAGCCGTCACTTCTCTACCTCAATAAAAGGACACAGCCCGGGAGAGAGTTCATTTCTTTTCCGTTGAAATGTTTGCAAGAACAAAGATCAAAGTTAAGACAACAGTGAATCTTGTCCTGAGGAATCAAGCATCATGACAAATTATAAAAATTAAATTTGAAGGCTAAAATTAACCCTGGAAAATGTTGTTTTAAACAGTAACAACAAAAAAACTTTGTTCAGCTGAGAAGGGCTTAATCAGGAGAAATGGCTGTGTAAAAAACTATTTACTTTGCCAGATTTTGCTTGTTTTCTTATTCAGTTGGATAAATATTGTTCTCTGAGGCCCAACATCTTTTCACATTCTGATTGTAGTTCCTACAGTGAAATTTGATTCTCTGTCCTTTGAGATGGAAACATTTGCAGTGGAATGGAAATTAGCTGTGGTAATTGAGATCTAATGTGTCCAGGCTTGGCCATGAAGGACCATGCGGGTGAGAATGGTCAGAGCTCACCAGCCAGTCACTGCTGTTGCTTCCCGGCTTCGGAGGGATGAGTCTCTTTGTTTTTCTCATTATTATTGAGACAAAGAGAAACAGCACCCATTTGTGACAGGCAGGGTCATTAAGGAAAAAAAGAAACTCTTTCTTCAAAGCACAAACCTCTAAGACCCACAGCAGGAGTGATGGAGATAACAGGGGTAAAATGATGGAGAAATGAGGAGCCCACTGGGAAAAGCCTTAGGGTTGCAACAGGCACAGTCACAGACCCACCTGAAGCATCTGGCCCCTCATTTCCTGTAGGAGAAATGTGTCCAGTGAGAGGGGCCTAATGTCCATGCATCCTGTTCACGGCAAGACTTGGAGTGCAAGTCTTTACACTTGCCAGGTTTCAGTCTGATGTTCATTGCACTCCCGCCGTTGCCTTCCTAATGTGAACTGTGGCACTCAGGAAAAGAGAGCCAGCATTTGGAAGTGGGCACTTCTAGCATTAAAGAAGACAAATGAACCAACAAAGGGGTATGTGCGGAAGACCTGTAGATACATGAAAGCTGCAGACATACAGAAGAACAGTTAGGAAGAAGATTTGTGGTATGAAAGATAACCCAAAGAATAAAAAGGAAGGAAACTGAGAAGTTAGCCACGAATGCTGTAGTAGAAGTCAGCATCTGCAGTGTCTGAAGGCAAAAGCTCCTGAATGGAGCTATAGTCTGTAATACAATCTGTCATGTGGTTTTGTCCCCTGCCCTGAGCGCTATCTAAAATATACTCAGCCATATCTAAGTCTTGATCTGGGTGTTCTTGCTGAAGACAGATCTCTGGACCATGATTGTTGATAAAAACAGAAGGCCACAAAGGATGGACATTTTAACTCAATTCCACTCTGATATTGTTAGGACACTCAGTGCCTTGGAGAGAACAAAGACACCATCAGGGACCTCACAGGCTGAGTGTTCCCACCTCTGTCCTTTCAGCTGCCCACTTGCTGATCTGTTCACTCATCAGGCTTTTAACAGGTGCTCAGTGAGGAATCTGCATGGCTTTTGCATCATCAGAGTTGAATGGAGAAACAATATTCTCCCTGTTTGGAAGTAATCGCTCTTTATCTCAAATGGCTTGGTTATCTATTGCTATATAATAAACCAGCCCCCCAAAAACTTAGTAGCTTAAAACAACCATGTGTTATCATTGTTCACAGTTCTGTGGGTTAACAAGGCTCACTGAGAAATTCTCACTTGACTCTCTCATGAGCTTATAGTCAGGTGTCCCCTGGGGTTTAAGCTAGGCTGGGCAACCAAGATGCTTCACTCACATGACTGGCAATTGACAGTGGCTGTCAACTGGAAGCTCAACTGGGGCTGTCAGCTGGAGTCACTACATATACCCTTTGCATGTGGCTTGGGCTTCTCACAGCACACTGCTGATTTTCCCCAGATCAAGCATTCCAAGAGACCCAGGCAGAAGCCGCAAGACTTCTTATTACTCAGCCTTGGAATTCCTAGAATGCCCCTTTTGCCACATTCTGTTTGCTAGTCAAGTCTAAGGCCAACCCAGATACCAGGTTGGGTGAATGCAACACCACCTCATGTGAGAAGTGGCATGTGTGTTTTGGAAGCAAGGCAGTGATGGTCACTGACTCTGGAGACAAGCTATCACAGTGGCCAGATTCCAGAACATCATATAAAGACTGATAGAAGCCCCTTCCCTTTCTGGACACGTCTTCCCTTTCAGACATTAAGTACAAAAGTAAACAGAATGGTTAAATAGAATCGGGCCCAAAGCAGGAAATGGTGATAAAGACAGAGGCAATTAAAAAGCAGGAAGTCACTTCTTGGCTGCAACATCCATGTGCAAACCCATCTGGAGAAAACTATGGGCCTAACATGTACCAGGCACAGTCTCAGGCCCTGTGAGAGAAAATAGAAGACGTATCATGAGGGGAGATTGCAGTAAATACAGTAGTAGATGCACTGGGCACCCGGAGTGCAGGAAGCGGTTCACTTTGGGGTTCTGTTCGGTGTTACGAGTGAGGAGAATGCTTTCATGGAGAAGGTGTCCTGGAGAACCCCAAACATTGGAGTCACTTCCCCCACTCCTAAGAGTGGTCATGACACCATGGCCTTCCTCATCATGCCTGTTGACACACTGCTGTGGTCCCTGTTGCTTTGTCAGCATTCAAGCTGGTTGGCCTGCAAGGCACAGTCTAAACTCCTGTAAGTTGGCAGCTCCCCCTAGTGGTCAAAGACTGATCGAGGCGAGGAAACACGGGGATTGTGATTGGTCCTTCTTGAATAGCTCAGTCACGTGGGGACTGAGTGAGCCTCCCTGGGGTTACCAGACTACAACTCAGGTAGTTCTAAAGTCCTGTGACACAGAATCCCTTGTGTCAATTAAAACAATTTAAATGGTTTCACAAAAAGTTGCCATCACTCTCTTCTACCATGGGATTGACTGCCCAGGGCAGAGGACAGTGGGAGGGAACTGAGAGGGCAGAGTTGAGAAATTTAGTGGTAGCACAGAGCACGCCTCCGTTGTAGCACCAGTGGGCCTCCATACCATGGACAAATCCTCAGTGGCGCCCTGAGGCTTTCAGGATGCTGTCCCTCTATCATAGCCCCCCTACATTGTATCACTATATTGGGTGTGCAGATCTGGGGCTGGCCTGGTGAGCCAGGTTATAAGCTCTGAGGTCAGGGACCATGGCCAAGCTGAGAAAGGCAGTGTACCATTACCGTGTTCCCGCCACATGCTGGTGCTCACTGGGTAGCAGATGTGAGTTTCAGGCAGTTAAGATGGCGTAAAGGTGCTGTGTGTCTTTCTGTGCACACTACGGGGAGGGTAGCGCCATCCAGAGATGTAGCTGGTGGAGTTCAGGAAGTTTCCGGCCAGGAAGACACTACAGAAATCAGTGGGACTAGGAGTTGTTCTCCTTTTTTCTTTCTTTCTTTCTTTTTTTTTTTTATATGTGGGTAGCTCCCTGGCTGGGAATCGAACCCAGGCTGCAGTGTTGACAGCCCCGAAGCTTTAGCCACTACACCACCAGGGAACTCCCTCCTTTTTCTTTACACAGCCATCTTCTTGAGGTTGCCTCAAGTTCCAAAACAATACATTGAAGTCAGTAAAAAAATAACCAGATAGCAGCAAATCAGGCCTAGTTTTTCAAAAAAGCTTACTTTACTCATTCTTTTATCCAGATCATCATGCTAAGTGAAATGAAGGATATTTTTAAGACTAGGTCTTAAAGCCAGCCCTGAGGTTCTCCAAGTAGAAGAAGTTTATATAAAGAATAGTTGCATTACTGGCTTTTATTGGAATGCATTCCTCAAGGTATTTAAGCCTCATGTTCTTGGACTAAAATAAGTACAAGAGGAATTTCTCAAGGATGGCTGGGGCAAGCTGGCTGTAGACCTTTTCTGGCTGTGCCCTAACAGCACCTGCACTGTACACTCAAAGGAAAGCCCCAGAGAGCTGGGTTTCCAGGATAGCCGTCAGAGGTGCAGGGTCACCTTTCAGATGGAGCCCTTCCATGAGCTGGTCTCAGCTCTCCAGCCTCACTGATAGCACACTGCAGAGAGGGGCTGCAAGCACTTGGGCCAGAGGAGGCTTCCGGTGGACATATAGGGGGCACCGGGGTCTAGGTGACCACTTGTGAGGGGTCCAGAAGACCCCAGTAATTTCTGTGGGCATGCCGGTGTCCAGCATGGTGCATGTTTGGAGGGCCTTCCATATTATCCATTCCTGAGGAAAGCCAGCAGATTATTCCACTACTTTAAGTGGAGGGTCCCCTTGAGGACCATGGGTTGACAAGTTCCTGGGCCTATAGCTATGGTGGGCATCAATGGGGTCTGGCGTGTTCTGGCCTCCAGAAGAGCCCCTCAGGCCAGAGGAGGTCACCTCAGAGGCCTAACGAGAAGAGCATGGGCCAGGTTAACTCAAGAGCCTGGGTTAAAGCCCCACAGCTCCCAGACTAGCACCATGACCCCATGACCCCTGAGTGCACTGAAGGACAAGTCTTAGCATAGGAAACCCTGGATCCACCTGGGTGCAGGGGCCTGGGTGTCCAGCTAGTCTGGCTCTAAGGCTGTAGTGGAATGGCTAAAAAGGTAGAGGCCACATGATGGGGTCCTAGAATCTGGCAGGGAAGGTCCTCTGGGAAAAGGTGGCGGGGGGCTAGCTGAGAACAAGGCCAGAGGTGTCCGGAGAAGGTAAGTGTGTGGAGTTATGGACTGTGCTGCTGTGTTACCTGAGTGTCTGTCTCTGTGTGATGGCTCCATTGCAGACTGGTCTGGGCCCCATGGGAGGGCCCAGCATCCAGGCCGCACCCATCTCTTAATGCTGGGTGCAGGGCCTCTAGGGGCCCAGCTCCAGTCTTCAACTATCCTCATGACCTGCCTCTGAGCATGGTGAGGGGGTCTCTCTGTGAGTCTGCATCTTCTCAGTATATCTGCCTTGGCTGGGATTTGAGGTGCAGCCTCCAATACCATCTAACCACTGTTTCATTCTTCTTGTGCTTGCTGAACTCATCCTCTCCCCAACTGTAAGGGGACACCTACCCTGGTTCCCTGGCCCCAGGGATGCTTGCCCGCTGGGTGCTCCATTTGTGGCTTGTCATCTGTGCGTGATTGTTCTCACTTGGTTACAGGCTCTCCCTCTCTGCCAGATAAGTACCGCCACGCCCGGGAAATGATGTTGCTGCTGCCCACACACCGGGACCGCCCGAGCAGCGCGATGTACCCAGCAGCCATCCTGGAGAATGGACAGGTAGTAGACCCAGCCTGCTGGCTGCCTCTACGGCCAGTATGTTGGCCCAGGCTTCCTTCATCACACTTGCTAGGCTTTCTGCATTGTCCTTCATGCCTTGCTCATTTTGCTGAAAGACACTTAGGAGGCTGCTGGGCTACTGGATGGGGACTGCAGTGAATCTGAGGGCCAGTAGTCCAGACAGAGTACATTGTGGGTAAAATGGCAGTAGGAATGGAACCACCACTGCTTGTGTGGCTATCTCTCATCCTGGCCAGCCTCCTGAACTCTTTGTCCCTAAACAGTGTGGCAGAGGAAATTGGTCCTTTTCTGTTCCCAGAAGGCAGTGATAGACATGGGTCTGGAGGGTGGCCTTCTTCCCTGTGTGTGTAAAGGGCACCCTCATCAGCCTCTTTCATCCCTCCATCCATCCACCTCAAGCCTCATGACCTACTCGGACTCCTGTCCACACCATTTGCAAGCTCTCCAAATATCCTACCTAGGACCTTGAACAGACGCTATGGGGCCTAACCCCACCCCCATCCAGTCTTCCCTGTCCTTCCATCAGAGTCCATGAAAGTCACCTCCAAACAACCACTACCCAGTCCTAGAATGCCAGGAGTTTCTCAGTGGTACTTTCCTGTGCCTCATCAGCCCTGCCAGGTTGGGGAGCAGGTCTGCTTGGCAGCTCCCCATCAAAACATTGGGTCCCGTCTGACTATAGGCTTGCGTGCTGCCCATTTGCTATCCTCAGTGCTAACACGGGTTTGGGGGCATCTCCAGGAGGCTAAAGTTGCCAGTGATCATGGGTGAAAGGGCTCCCTAAATCCTTTCTGCCAGTGTCTCCCTGGCAGGACAGAAGGATGCAGTTAGGTACCCTCGGTGCCTGTGTCCTTTTCTTGGCCATGTACGAGACAGCCTGGAGCTTTGCCAGACAGACACTGGAGGGAGGTACCTTCAGTGTTGCACGTGGCAGCACCCGGAGCCAGATGGCACTGGACAGCCTCCCACGGCTGCCTGATGTTCTCAGCACATCTCAAGCATAAGCCGTACCACTGCTTAGATTTGCCCATCTGATTTTGGAATGTCCTGGCTCCTGTGGCCCAAGGTGTAACTGGTTGTTTTCACCCTCTTTGATGTTTTTTTCCTTCCCTCAGCTGCCAAATTTCCAGCGGGCCCTGTTCCAGCAAGTGGTCGGAGCCTGCAAACCCTGCAGTGACCCCAATCTGTCTTTGGCTGAAAAAGGTATTGTTCCCCTTCCCAGGTGGCCTCCCCCCATGTGTGTCCCCATCCTGAGCATCTGACTTTTGTCCCTAAGCACCATCTGGCCAAGGCTGAGCCATACACCAACACTCAGGCCTGTCTGTCTGTCCAGAACCCTGACCAGTTGCTGAGCTCACTGTTGAACCTATGTTTGACTTGATGCTAAGGTGGGGATTTTGTAAGTTTGTATCTGTCCCTCCCCCAGTGCTCACGTCAGAGAGACCCCAGCTGCTGCCTGCCCTGAGCCCTCCTTTATGGAAACTCGGGCTGCTATGTGCAAACCGAGGGTAACCACTCCCCTGGATGCCTCCAAACCAGCACCAGAATTCAGCAGGCCCTGTAGTCCCTTTGGTCCTTCTCAACTTGGACCCTCAGGGACCTTTCCTTGTTGCTCAGAACAGGCCTGCAGCCAAGCAAGCCCCCAAAGAATGGGAAGGACAGGCTATAGCAAAATGAATTTCCTAGAGACTATCCTCTCCAAGGGGAGCCCTGGGCATCCTAAAGGAGTCCAGTCCTCCTGCAGCCACTCTGGCCAACAGCTGACTCCATCTTACACATCGCCAGCCCACCACTGCTACCATAAGACAGAAGTCCCTAGAATAGAAGCTGCTTAGATAGTGGAGTTCTAGCCTGTGTTCTGCTCCAACAAACTGATGCAAGAACCAGGTTTGGACCCAGATGACCCTGAAGGGAAAACCAGGCTTGGACCTCTATGACCCTGATGGAAAAACCAGGCTTAGAGCCCTGTGACCCTGATGGAAGGACTAGACTTGGACCCCTATGACCCTGATGGAAGGACCAGGCTTGGACCCCCATGATCCTGATGGAAGGACCAGACTTGGAGCCCTATGACCCTGACCCAGAGTCCCATACATGAAGTCCTGACTTAGTTTTAACACAAAAGGGACTCTGCTAAGCCTGCCTGCCACACAGAAGCTTACCTGCTATCAGCCCATCGCCCTGTGGGTTCCCCTTCCCTCCCCTCCATCTGTTGGAGGTTATGGCACACTCAGTCCCCTAAGAATACAACCTACTGTCCCATCAGAACATGTCCCTTAAAACTGTCGTCATGTGTCATTGCACCTCACCAAGTGCTGTCTGATGTCCTCACTGTCAGTGTGCCTCCGTTGCTCATCACAGAGGACATGCCTGTGTCCTCTCTAAGGATACTAGACTGGGTCCACGACCTCAGTGCCTGTACGCATCTGCACTGGGGTACTCAACCACAAAGGGCATGGAGATTCTGGCTGAAGGGGCCTTCCTAGCCTCAAGGCTGCACATCCCTGGAACCCTGCACCTCTGCCCCAAATCAAAGTGCCCTTTGGCCTCAAGTGCTAGAATCCACAGTGGCTTTTCTTCACCTGAGATGTGGAGCAATCTCAGAACTAGCCAAGAGCACCTGCAGGCTCAGAGATCAAATGAGTACTGGTGGCCAGACCGGGACCTCGCACCAACCAGACACAGAAGAGCTTCAGGCCTCGGACCAGGCTGCAGCAAGAATCTGGTCACTCCCTCTACAAGTGTGGAAAGGAAAGTGGGTTGTCTCAGAAAAGGCTCAGCTCAGAGCAAGCCTCAGGACCAGTACTTGCCTAGTGGTAAACAAGCCAGAGTAATGACTCCTAAAGTCTCTGCCTGGATCCTCCAGGGAAGGAACTGTACATACTTGTCACCATCCTCTCGTCACTAGGATCCTGAGTCCCATGAGGATTCCACTTCTTACTTGCAGATATCTGTCTTTGCCAAGCAGTGTCACCCAGACCAGGAAGGCCTGCCCTCAGAGCTGTGGGCTGTGCACTGGGGACCTCAGCCCAGTGCTACACCACTGGTAACAGAGAGAAATGGGAACACATGGGGATGTCCCCTTTTCTTCTAGAAGTCACTCCATCTTGGATTTTCCACTAGCCCCAGTTCCCTCGTGCTGCGACATGAAGATCCACTCGTCTTGCTACTCAGCCATGTCAGACAGCAGGGCGAGCTGGATGGGTCCTGGTTCCCAGGGAGTGGCTCAGACAGGCACCTTTTGTAAACCACTGCAGCCTGCCAACTTTCTTCCCCCATAGCCGTCCTGGCTGCAAGTTCCTTTGGGCCCTTGTGGGTGAACTTTTGCAACCCCACATTCTTCCAGGGCCTAGATGAGCATGTGAAATCTTGAGCTGTCAGAACCCCTTTGGGGAAACTGCCCAGACCCACCTTCAAGCTTCTTACTCCATGAAATTTGGTAGCTCGTTATGGAAGCGGAACTTTTCTTTTTGGGGAGCAGGAGCTTCAGTGCTGAGGACGAGGAAGCTCATGCTGTATTTCAGGGAGAGCCTATAAGGATGGCCTGGCCTGTTCTTGGGGTAGCTCCAGCGATCTGAGGAGGCCTTGTAGTGGAATCCAGATACTCAGCAGATTCAGAATCTTTTCTTCCCTTCAGCAATAGCTGTGTGCCTACCCACCCACCCAGTCACTGCCACAGCCATCCACCTTCCCATGAGACTGAGCAATTCTCCTTAGGACTGGGGCTGTTTAGATAGTGGAATTCTGTCCTGTGTTCTGCTGCAAGCCCATACAAGTTCCTGACTAATGAGGAAGAAGAGGATGGATGTCACCACCTTATCCCTGGAGCATGTGGGGCCCAACCCCTTCTGGCCACATCCTTCTCAAAGGCTAAACTCTAGGTCGGTCCCTCCCAGAGCCTCGCAGGCCCCATTAGGCCCTGGCATTCTCTACCCGGTACCTAGAGCAGGAAGGGCCGAGCCCCACCCTCCTCAGGCTCTCTCCCTGCTGCTGAGAGCCCCAAAGGGAGACGGAACTTGCCTGGCTTCATCAGAGAAAGGGCCTGTTTTTCTCCTTGGTTGGATTTGTTCTCCAGGAGGAGTTGGCCAACGGGATTCACAGGTCCTCTGTTGCTCCTTAGAGTGACACCCTCAGACCTCAATGTCCAGCCATTTCTCTCTCCTCCCCTCTCCAAAGTCACTCACCCCTGCTATGGCTGAAGGCCCCAAATTCTGGCACTGGACTCCTTTCTTAGCATAGGTAGACACTCTCTGTTTTCCTTTGTCCAAGGCCCACTCCACCTGGCACCCATGGAATGTGGGTGCCAGGAACTGGATCTCTGCCCAAAAGCACCCATGGGCTTCACAGCCCACCCTCCTCTCAGGGAAGTAGCAGGTCCAGCCAGGCCCAGGCCAAGACTCCTGGGCTTTATACTCTTCCCTCTGTGGGCACAGTGAATACCAATCCTGACCTTGAAAAACCCTGTGTATCCCAAACCCAGCCCATGGGCACAGAAGGAAGAAGGGACAAAGCTTGTACGTTACCACAGTCCCTTTGGGGGGCAGCTCTTGCTCACTCCCTGGCCACGCACCAGCTCTAGAAGGAGCAGTCTCCCTCCTGATCATGCTGCTCCCCCTTCCCTCTGTGCTGAGGCAGCAGGAGGGTCCCGACTCTTGGCTAGGGAAGAAGTGCTGTGGCCCCTGTGCTCTACTCTCTGTCTCAGCCAGCTCCATACTCCTCTTCCCACTTCTGTTCTCTCTTTTCCTCCTGGCAAACCCCAGAGGCTGCAGGTATTCCCTGCTTGCCGCACTTTCTCCTATCTTGCCTCTTTCTGAGTTCTCTTCAGACATCAGCTCACTCTGTTGCCATCTTCTTAAGTGGCTCTGTCCCTGGCCACTCCCTCCTATGGGCCACTCCCTCCTGTGTTGCTTGGCCAGTGCTTCTTGTCCCAAGGGCCTGCATACCACTCCCATGTGTGCTGGGTATGTAGTACACACCTGGAGAAGCCATACACTGTAGGATGGACTTCTCCTGGAGGGTTGTCCAGAAGTAACCTCCCTTCATGCCATCTGTTTCCACCCTTCAGCGGTGCCAGCAGCCCCCAGCAGCTGGAGCCTGGATAGCGGAGCCCGAGAGGCCCAGCCCTTCCCGTCTGCCCACATGGGGCGCATCTTGGCCCCCCCAGTGCCTCCCCGAAGCCTGCTGCATGGTAAGAAGACCTCCAGCGGGTCCCCAAATAGCCCCTGGTCTCCAACTCTGCTCAGGGGCAAGGGCAGCAGCCCTCCAGGCCAAGAAGATGGGCCACCCTCAAGGTTGATGCAGCCAAGGCAAAGCCACCCCCACCACAGGAAGGAACCTACTGGGCTTTGGGTTCCGTGAGGTTTTTGAGGACAGTGGGGAGCTCAGTGAGGCCCTCCCAGCCAGGGCAGCTGAAGACAATGGAACTGTCATCGCCCAGCAGCGGGCTGGAGACCTGCCACTGCCTGCGGCCTGCTGTCCACAGGCCCTGACACACTTGACCGTCTTGATCTCCAGTACAACACGGGGGTCTTTCACTCCAGCAACCTGTGTTTTGGAGAACTTCAATGAAAAGAGGTTTTCCTGTGCCCTTCAATGCTGAGGGGTTCCCAGGATTCTCTTCTCACGTCTGCCCAGCATGATGTGCTGGTGTGCAGCCTAGAGGAGCCCCCACTGAGGCTGTGGTTCTGTTCCCTTTGCAGGTCATTACTCCCTACACTTTGACGCCTTCCACCATCCCCTGGGTGACACCCCCCCTGCCCTCCCTGCCCGGACCCTGCGCAAGGTAATGTACCGAAGCCACAGCCTCAGTAGGCTGTGGGGTGTGCTGTCTCATCTGCGCTACAGCCCCTGGGGTCCACAGAATGAACCCAAGCCCTTCCCACCCCTCTGTTCAGAGAACTCAGCCGGGCAGAAGCCACGCTCAGGATGCAGGTGACCAGCATGTCTTGTACCAGTGTGATGGGGGTGGGGGGGTCAGAGGACCCAGGATACAGCCACACATGGGTCCCAGACTATGGGCAGTGAGCACGAGCAGGGGCATCTGGGGCTGTGCCCACAGCACGAGTGACAGAACACCCCAGCTCAGAAGTTAGAGAAAGGCCTGTTCTAGATCGCAGAGCATTTAACTGGAGTCTGGTCAAAGCAAGAAGCATCAGGCAGCAAAGCCCTACAAACTTTTTTTCTGCAAATTGGAAAAGACTGACTCTAGCATGTATTTTAGCAGCAGAATGTGTTCATCTGGCCCATGGCCAACTGAGGTTCCTTCTGCCCTGTCCAACTGATCTCACAACTCAGCCCTTCTGTCACACCCCAGGCCACAGCCAGCAGCCTGGACCTGGCTTCAGGGGACAAAAGCCCCATAACCAGGACAAGGCCATGTTTTGGCCCACAAATGAGGGTGATTCTGGGGCTCCATAGGCTTGTTGGGGCCAGAGAAAACAGGGGGGCTGCTGCTAAAGAAACAAGACTCCGGCTCTTGCCTAGTGTTTAGTTTATCAGTAAGCAGACTTGGTCTGCTCATCCCATGGGAAAGGGATTCTAACATGACCACCCGTTCTTTTGCAGTCTCCTCTCCACCCTATCCCAGCCTCCCCCACCAGCCCCCAATCGGGCCTGGATGGCAGCAACTCCACGCTGTCCGGCAGTGCCAGCAGCGGCGTGTCCTCCTTGAGTGAGAGTAACTTTGGGCACTCCTCAGAGGCACCCCCTCGAACTGACACAATGGACTCTGTGCCAAGCCAAGCCTGGAATGCTGATGAAGATCTGGAGACACCCTACCTCCCTGTCCACTACAGCCTCTCCGAGTCTGCCGTCCTGGACGCCATCAAGGCCCAGCCATGCCGAAGCCACTCAGCCCCGGGGTGTGTCATCCCTCAGGACCCCATGGACCCGCCTGCGCTGCCACCCAAGCCCTACCACCCCCGCCTGCCGGCCCTGGAGCACGATGAGGGTGTGCTGCTGCGCGAAGAGGTCGATAGGCCTCGGGGCCTGCACCGCAAGGCCTCGCTGCCTCCCGGGAGCACCAAGGAAGAGCAAGCCCGCATAGCCTGGGAGCACAGCCGAGGGGAGCAGTGAGGGACAGGAGGGGCGGCTAGGACGCCGCCCTCAGTAAGCAGCTGGCCCATCCATTCCAGGTCTGAAAAGCAAATCCCCCCAGGGAGCCAGAGAGGCCTGGCACTCAGGAGAGAACCACCCAAGTCTACGTCCTACTGCCGTGAACTTGTGTGTTGCCATGTATAGAGGCCACAGCAGCATGAAGGTTGTGGCTTCTCTTTTTATTTCATTCCTACATTTCCATCTCTATGGGTTTTCCTTTCTTTCCTTTGTGCAGTAGATGCTTCCTTCCTCCTCGGTTCCAGGCCACATGGAACTATAAGGAGATATTGCACAGACAGAATCGCTTTGCAGCTTTGCAGGGTCTAGGGTAGGAGCCCAGGCCCTTCCTCCAGGGTAGAGATGCACAGGAGAATGGAAATTGCACTAGGGAGCTCTTCTTCTGCTGTGTGGATAGAAGAGCTCATGGTTGTATTCAGGGATTGTGTGGACCACGTGGACATGTCACAGGTGGACAAGGGGGCTACAAGCCGTTTTGCACAAATGCCTGCCCACCTGCCCCCTTTCGTCCAGGAGTCTGCAACTGAGGGGCTGGCTGGGCCACCCTGCCAGCTCAGGGGTATGACCTGGCCTAGCTGCATGCCCAGAGCATACTGCCAGGCTTTCCCTGGCCAGGCCTGCCTCCTGCTCTGTGTTGAATTTTTATCTCCATCGCTTTTATTTCTGCCCACTTGCTCTCATACACCTCATGCCCTGCAGGAGCTCCCTTGGCAAATAGATCTGCAGAGGTTATGTCACACCCTCTGGGACTTGAGTGGGCCTGTAGAACCAGAGGGATTACCTAGCCACTTTCCTCCCCAGGGCCCAGGAGCCCGTGTGTTGAGAGACAAACTGATATAGGAGTGAGGCTGATGTGTGGCAGGGGCTGGAAATCCTGAGGTTTCAGAAGTGGCCAGACGCCCATCATCCTGCTCCTGAATCAGGGATTTTCAGCACTACCTCTGAGCAGTGGGGTTGGCTGCCCAGCCAGGCTTTCAAGCCCTGAGGACTCATGGTTAGGTTCAGCAAGCTCCTGGGCGAGCAGGCTGGGAAGGAAGGAGCGCCTTCTTTTGGAAGCAGAGCCACACAGCTTGAATTCTCCTCTTCCCATTGGCCAAGTGCAGGCCCCTGCTCCGGGCCGTGGGGACCACCACTCAGGGTTCAGGGCAGGCAGGGAGGGCATCTTCTCCAGCCTCCCCAGTCTGTTGGGCAGAGTGCGGTGGAATCTTTATAGGAAACTTTCAGGTCAGGACACTGATTTTACTCTTGGCTTATTATTTGTGGGGACAGAATGGGGAGGTAACAGTAATTTTACCAGGGTGCTTCTAAGTTACTTTAAAAAAAGTCTACAGACTTTTCTTTCTTTTGCTTGAGTTCACAACTTTGATGGTCACAAGGCTGCCTTCTCCTTGCCGAGCAGGTGTGTTCTCCCCTACTCTTCTGCTGGCCTGTCTGAACTCTGTGGTCGGGCCCTGGGCCCAAGCCCATTCTTTCCCCATAGCCCCTTTCCAGACAAGGCCATGGTCAAGGTGTTTTTCTCTTGTAACCCGAACACCAGCTGTTTAACAGGAATGCCAGCAAGTAACCCATTAGGGAAGATAGAGGGCCACATGACCCTCAGGGCATCTGGGGGTATTGATCAGTGTGGGTCCTTTCTGATACTGTAAGGATGATTCCGGGCAGAGTGGGTCAGTCATGGCAGCCCCAACCTCAGAAGGCAGGCCTGGACCATAGGTGTTCACAAGTGTTAGAAGGTTGGGGGCTAGCTTTGGATTTGATTCTTAGGTGGGAGGGTATGTTTAGATTTTAGGGCACTTCTGAATTTCAATCCCTGAACAAGGCAGTCATCACATAAGAACATCTACCTTCTCACCTGCTGGCATGGGAGGGTAAAGAAGGCAGTGTGGTTTCACTTGGCCTGCCTTCGTGCAAGGTGAGCAGGTTGTTTTCGCTCTCCATTTTCCCTCCTGCTGAAAAGAACAGATTCCAAATCCATTTGTTGGAGAATCAGCCAGTCTGAGGGGAAGTGGGAGGTCAGAGATGAGAATCCTCTGAAAAGACTGATTTTCATTCTTTCCAGCTTATTTGTAAATACCTATTTGAATGCTGTGTATTTGTACAGGAATTTGAGCAAAAAATGTATAGAGTGTGATGATGTCCAATTGGTATTCAGCCCTATAAATGTGTTTTTAACCTCTGGCATTCTGTGCTTATTTAAAATAAGAAAACTTCTAACCATTTCTTTTGTGTATTTATGTTTTAAAAAAAAAAAAGTAGTTTAAAAATGATCTTACCTGTACTAGAAAGCAAAGTTAAAAGAAAAAAATCTTTGTACTAGTGTCCCGAGAGGTATTTTACTGTATATATTGTGGTAGCATGTTCTAAATCCAACAAGTAATGTGAATTTTAGATGTAAATATCTGCCACTTGATCTCCCCCCTTTCCCCACTCCCTTGATTGCTGTGATGTGAATTAAAGATGAATACCTGATACTGATCCACTGAATTCACTGAACGGGAGCAGCCCAAGTCCCCTTTCCAACCCTTGTCGCTGGGCTCCAAGCCCTTTTAGTTCCATTAGAGAGCTTTCTGCAATGAGCAGAGCCATCCTTTCCCACGTCCTGCCTCCAATACGGACAACCAAGCCTTGCACTCGAAAGGAGGGTAGCCAAAGAGAACACCTTCAATGCTTGTCCACTGACCCCCAGGCCCTAATCAGGAGGCGGCCGGCCAGCCACCTCGGCCGGGCTTCCGGAGCTTGTGAGGAAATGGAAACTCTTGAGAAGTGGAGACAAACCTAAGGCGCTTTCCGCCCCCCCGCCAGGCAGCATGTTTCTGAGCCACGGCACCTCGCCCTGGTGGCTTCTCTTGAGGTCGAGGACGGCAGCCAGAAGTGAGCCCTTCCTAGGGCAGGTCCTCCCGCCCGTAGACTGTCAACCGGCGCACAGCGGGCTCGCGTCGTCCGGGGCTCAAGCGGCAGGTGCCAGGGCTGCTGGGGAAATTTCAGTCAGCAAGCCTCGCAAGCGCTGGAGCCGCTGCAGACATCCGCAAAGGCTGGCTCCCCAATCCACGTGATAGTTAAAAAAAAAAAAAGGAAAAGGAAAGAAATCTCTTCGACGTTTTGCCAGCGGCCGGCCACCCTCCCTGCCTACTGTGTTGTGTCGCGGCTGACCCGGAACCCCTAACCTGCGCCATTAGTCGGGACCCTGGGCGAGGAAGTCCGCGGGGTTTTTCAGGCAGGCGTGGGACCCAGAACGGCGGTAGGCGGGACAGTTCAGCAAGCGCGGAGAAGTAGAGCCCCACTTGGCCTGCGGCATCGGCCACAGCCGTTGCCCCTACCCATGATGGCAGCCGGACGCTTCCGCGACCGCCCCCACCGTTTCCTGCGGAACACTCTACTTCAATCAGCGGCCGACAACTGT
>PVJL010004276.1:0-133960 GCA_004026885.1 Lyroderma lyra
GGTGTGGTGTGTGTGCAGTGTGGTGTGTGTGCGGTGTGGGGTGTGTGTGCAGTGTGGGTGTGCGGTGTGGGGTGTGCAGTGTGGGTGTGTGTGCAGTGTGGTGTGTGTGAGGTGTGTGGGGGTGTTGTGGTGGTGGTTGAATTGATAGGCTTTTTTAAATCTCACATTGTAGCTTTAGAGTGATTATGAAGTTTGCAGTTCGCTTAAATACACCGTGTTTGCTTAGCAGCCCGTAGGCAAAGCTCTGATGCTGGAGGAGAATTGCCGTTTTGGTTGCTTGACTCCGCATGGGCCTGCCTGCCGCACACCCCTGTGCAAATGCCTGTGCGTCACTTCATAACACTTCTACTTCACAGCCTTGTGATCAGAAATTCTCTTCAAGTCTAGATGGATGTCTCAGTTGGACAAAGTCAATTCTTCAGAAGCCCTTGGCCAGCGTGGTGCAGGATGGGAGTGCCAGGGCTTCCCCTGGGTACGAGGTGAGGTTCAGGTCGGGCTCATCCGGGTAAGGGACGAGGGCCGCGGTCTCCCCTTCTCCTACCTTCCAGGTGCCGAGGGAGGGGCCCATCTCCCAATTTGTGGTCAGTCCTTCACCGGATCTTGGGTCTTAGCCGGTCTCCTGAGGTCAGTGACTGACCGCTCACGTTCTCTCCAACAGCCCTTCGCAAAGCACACGCAGGACAGCGCCGTCTTCCTCTAGGACAGCCCCCTTGCTGCTCAGGCGCAGCGAACTGATCTTCTCGTTCTTCTGCACGTTTCCAGCCCAGGCTGTTGGTCCACGGCGTTCACCTGTAGTGCACAGGTCCTGCCCCTGCCACACCTTTGCTGACCCTGCCGTAGTCTCTGCTTTTCCCATGTTGCCGTCGCTCATCTTGGAAGGCAGCATGGCACAATGTTGAAGAGTGACCTTGGGGTCCTGGTTCTGTCGCTCACTAGCTATGTGACCTTGTGTGAATTGCATAGCTTCTCTGGGCCTTCGTTTTCTCACCTCTAAAATGGGAATCTTACTAGTACCTATCTAGTGATGTTGTTAGGAAGATTAAGTGAGATAATACTTAATGTAGCAGACTTGCTAGAATTGTGCAGGACACATAGTACATCCTCTGTAAACTAACTGCTGTGTTAATGCCACATTATATTCTCCTGCTATGACTGTGTTTTCCCTAAAATATTGTCACTGCACTGTGTTCTAAGTTGAGTGTGGTCAGGGTTCTTGTCTGTCATCCCCTCCTCTGTCCTGTCCTCGGTGCGTGACATGTACGTTTTATAAGTGCGTGTCTAATGTGTGGCATGCTACGACAGAGGGGTGGGAGCGGCGGTGTCGTGCTGGGTTGTGGGGACAGTGATACTCAGAGAAATCCTGCTGGAGGAAGCGCCTTCTGGGTTGGACCTGCTTGATGGGTAGAAGCCATCCACGGCCGAGCGGCACAGGGCAACAACCTGGGGACTCTGGGAGGGTGGGCGGAGGGGACAGGACTGCACAGGTGAGGCCAGCAGAGGAACTGAAGGTTGTCCTGAGTCGCGCTGTCCTGAGAACAGGGTGTGAGCCCCACGTGTTGTGTAAAGGTGTCCAGTCATCACATTAAAAAGACAAAAACAGCGAATTTCATTTTAATATATTTTATTGAATATATTTAAAACATTGTTTCAGCATGTAGTATTTGAATATCCTTTCAACAAACAATATTTAATATAAAATATTAATGAGATAATTTTACGTTTTGTTTTTTGTTGTTGTTGCATTCTAAATCTTTTTGAGATCCGGCGTGATTTTATACTTTCAGTACTGCTCAGTTCAGCCCTGCCAGATTGCTAGTGCTCAGGAGCTGCCTGTGTAGCTGCCACCGAGGACAGAGAGGGCCCTAGGGAGAGAGGGCTGGGAGGTCACAGGTCATGAGGTGAGCCAGCAGCAGTGTGCCTGGGGGAGTGCAGGAGGCGGAATTGGACCGCCACGGTCCTCACTTGGGTACCAGGTGAGTGGGGCAGAAGAGTTCACGGGAAGGAACACAGAGTTTTGTTTTGTTGGCAGGAATAGAGGGGAGGAGGTACCGTGATGATTTAAGTTTGGAGTTTGTGGTTTAGACATTGGACTTGATGGGTACAGAGCTTAGTCTTAAGCTTTAGGATCTTGGGGCTTGGGAGGTGGAACTGAAGTCCTTCAAACCCAGCACAGACCCCCTGGACTCCAGTTCCCTCCTGGCCCACCGCCCCCTTCGGCCTCTCTCCGTCTCCCACCCCGTCTCTGGCTTCGGGGCTCTGTCCTCGGGCTTCAGTAAATGGGCTGTGGTCAGAGCAAGAAGGGGATGAGCACACGAGTCACCACGTGTAACATGCCTTACAAAGCCTCTGGATTATTTCACTGTTCAAAGACTTTCAAATTTTAAACTTTATTTTGAAATTCCCATACAGTAAACTTAAAAGCTATTTTTGATGACAAGTATGTATGTGATCAGTGTAGTTCAGTGGTGACTGGAAAGTGAATGTCCCTTTTTATTTTTGGAGGTCAGATCCTAGGAACTTTCCCGGGTCACTTCCCAGGGAGTGCTTCTGTTGGACAGTGTCTCTCTGGGAAGGAGGTGGTGAGTGTAGGCAGCTCACGGTAGAGAGGCAGCATTTGTTGCCTGTTGAGTCTTATTTCGAATATTCAGAGGGGAAGTGAGGACCTTGTCCGTCTTCTTGTGAGTTGGTGCGTTCGTTCATCAGGAACATGGTTGAGCATTTAATGTGCCCATCACCACGTGAGGTTATGAAGGTATAAAAACAATCTGTTCTCTCCTTTAAAAATCCCAGTTATGCAGGGATGTCACTGCAGTGAAAAGAGAAATGTAGACTTGCATGGGAGTAGATACACAACTTAATTATTTGCAGGGCCAAGGAGAAAGGTGACGCTTGAATGAGAAGAGAAATGATGAAGGAGGAATTTGTACAGGCACAGTGCACAACATGGTCCTTTCACAGGACAGCCTTACCATGGACCAGTCAGTAAAGAGCCATTCATGGGGGTTCCCTGGTGGTGCAGTAGCTAGGCTTCAGCACCCTCAACGCAGCAGCCTGGGTTCCATTCCCAGCCAGGGACCCCCCCCCCCCCCCCCCCAAAAAAAAAAAACAGAGCCATCATTTATGTAGGCATTAATGAGCTCCACAGTGGGTTCGGGCACTCTTCTGGGCACCTTGGAGGCACAGCTGCTGCCAGGTGTACACAGATGCAGCAGTGAGAATACCCGGAGAGCGGACGTGTGGTCAGGACCTGTGTTAACATCTGAAGGAAGAGTTCAGGGAGACTTTGATACTCAGTCAGTAAATACTAAGCCTACGGGGAAAGAGAGGGGAGGGAGGGAGAGAGGGAGAGAGAGAAGGAAAAGGAAGGAGAGAGGGAGGGGAAATTAAGGATTTGTTTTAGAATGCATTAAATTTGAGGTGCCTGTTGGGACACCCAAGTAGACTGTTGGACAGAGAAGTGTAGAGTTCAAGGGAATGGTCTGGGCTCAAGAAAGAACTTTGGGAATCACAGCCTGTGGGTAATATTTAGAGCGGTAGCACCTGATGAGGGAGGAAGCCTAGAGCTGAGATCCGAAACCAGTGAAGAAAGAGCCTGCAAGGCAGGAGGAGAGAGGGCTGTCCTTGAGGACATGTGAGGAAGCTCGGCGTGAGCAGCTGTGTCACATCCTGCTGACAGGTCAGGAGCAGTGAGAGGGAGAAAGAAGGCCTTTGGAGGTCATCTTGACAAGAGCCGTTTTGGAGAATATTGGTGTGGTTAGAACAAATGCAAGAGCCCATGAAAGCAGGAGGAAGACAACCAATATTGTCACTGTTTCGAAGATTCAGCTCTAGTGGGCAGCAAAGAAAGGTGGTGAGAGCTGGAAGAAGATGTGGGTCAAGAAAGGTTCGATGAACGTTTGTAAATCTGAAGCAGGTGGAAGGCTCCACCCTGTAGGTGGAGAGGACTGTAGGATGGCAGGATGCCAATCAAAAAGTAGGTTGGTAGAGACATTTGAAAGGCGTGTAAATCATTCCATGTGGCAGACTTTTTAAAAATCATTATTTTAAAGAGTGTTGCTACAAGAGTATCACATGTTGGGGCCCCTGCAAACTCCCTGCCCTTGCCTCTCTGAATTCAGCACTGTCCCCTTCCAAAAGTCTCAGGAGACCCTCTGAATTCAGCACTGTCCCCTTCCAAAAGTCTCAGGAGACCCTCTGAATTCAGCACTGTCCCCTTCCAAAAGTCTCAGGGCGAGAGAAACTTTGCTTGTTCAGTGACTCTAGTGTGTGGTTTCTCATGGTCCGGGGCTCTGCTGAGTGACTTCTGGTTTTTGTTCTGCCTTAACCTTAGTCCTTGCCCGTCCCTGTCACCTCTGCATGGTTGATTTGGTATGAAACTTTGACACCAGAGGCTCACACACATGAATGAATTTTGTATACCGGTGCACCGTTATTGTGTGCATACTGAGATGTTTGATAAGGACTATTTTATGACATGTTATATTGAGCAGAGATTAAACATACTCAGAAAACCTAGTAGACATTAGTTAGGTATCTATGAAGTGAGAGTATATGTTATCAGAATACTGGTCTGAAAGTTTTCCTTTTTTAATGGGAAAAGTAAATTGTGTATTTTATGATTTTGTCATACTAATTCCAGTACATCTTACTTACTGTGGGGCTTTCTATTACAGGTTTTAAAATTAGGTTTATTTATTTTTTTGTGTTTATCTGAGAAACTTTTCTTACTATTTCCCTCTGAAATTGTCTCCATTTCCCCACTTCACCTTACAGATGATTATTTCTTTTTAGACATGTGGGATAGTCATCATTTGAGCAGGACAGAAACCAGATTTTAACAGTAGAGACCTGGGGTCTTAGAGTTAGAAGGGTCTTGTAGATCAGCTCATACAATTTCTTTAACTCACACATGAGGAAGTTGAGGCTTCTTGAGAGGATTGTCTTCCCAATTGATCATTAAAGCTTCCACAGAGTAGATGATCAAAAACTAACCATAATAGTGAATCCTCTTGCCCACTGGTTTTCAACGCCAGTCTGCTGCCCGAAATTTCCTGCCAGTCAGTGAAATACTTTCTTATTCTCGGGATGTATTTAAGAGAAGAATAAGTTTACTCAAGTGTGATTTAAACTGTTTCGTGGACCGGAGGTGGTCCACGGGCCAACAGTTGAAAACCACTGCTCTAGACCATTTATACCTCCTTCCTCTTGACAACTTACTAAAAAGAGCTGCCGACACACAGGGGAATATACCCAGGGGAGTGTCTGGCGTGCGTGGTAGGGACCACAGACCAACATACCCCTGAGATACCTCGTCCACCTTCGGGTCATCCGGGCCAAGGCAGCCCTGTCCCTCCCTATTTCAGTGCCTTTGGTCCTTCCCGGTTGGAGGGAAATCGTCCTGCATGTTGTTTCCTGTTTGCCGCTGCCCTTGGGGGTAATGGTGGTCACACACACAAAAACTTGTGAGAGTATTCCCAAGATAATTTCTATTTAGATTTCTGAATTTGCTATAATTGAAGCTAAAAAGAACATCTTTCGGCTCTTGAGGTTGAGAAGTGGTTAGTGTTGGACTCAGTGTTGGACAGCTTCTTATCCTGCTACTTTTGAATAATAAGGTTGAACTACCATGAACAAAGCCCCGCTCCTTTGTTTGCCTGATGTTCTTCCATACATACTGCTAAACCATGCAATCGCATTATGAATAATTACGTTCTTCTTCACCCCTCAAAACTGTATTTTAGAAGACAGTATCAAAATATAAGTGTCTGTATTTTAGGCACAAACGGTATTTTGTCAGAAGTCATCTGAAGTTACTCATTTTTAAAACGGAAAAATTTTTTAATATAAATACGTTAAAACAGAAACAGATTACTCAAGCCCAGATGATTGCATAATAGCATCTTGGTGGCATTTTCATATTGTTCAAATAATTTCGAATAGACACCAGGATCTAAAGAACTGTAAAGAAGACGCTGACTGGATCTTGGTGTTAAGGTGCAGGGTAAATCACACAGCAGCTTAAACTAAAACTGCTTAGTTCAGGAGGGTACTGCCGTTTTATAACCATATTTAAAAATCTGTTCCTCTTTTACCCCCTCAAACTGAGTTCAGGGATATAATGGATCCCATTATAGGTAAAAGGTCTGTGACTCAGCCATCGAGCTACTCAAATTCTTGGCTGTTTTAATTGCCACCATTAAAGCTTTAGTACTTTTATCTCATAAAAATAGATATCATTGATGTAAAATGTGTGCCTGTTGAAGATACATTTGTACCTCTGCCCTGATGGTTAGCTAATCATCCATTTGTGTTTGAAGTTAGTTAGGTTTTATGCAGATGGGAACTTGACATAGATCACAAATTTGTTCAGATTTTAGTCATGCAATTAAGGAAAAAATTCCATATAGTAATGAGGGTAATGTCTAGCTATAATATCTTCCAAAAAGAAACTTAACTTTGTTTTGGTTTGCATTTTAATTACATTTAATTGATAGCAAGATGGTGGACTTCTACCAAGCTCATTCTTGAACCCAAGAGACTAGTTATGTCTCTCATCCTAATGCTGTGATTTCAACAATTCAAGGGAAATGTAGGGATCACTCTTTTGTCCCTGTGTGACACATCTGTGTAAACTTAGGTATGGTAATCGGCAGCATTTCTCTGCCTATCTTCTGCAAAGGGGAAAATACCAAGATGTGAAGAAAACTCCAAGAACACAGTGGGAGCTAAATGTTAAATGTGAAAAGCTACTTTGTTCTGGGCTTTTCCCTCCAGTATGCTCCGGAGGCACAGTAATCCATTATTCATATGGCTGCACACACACAAGGTAAAATGTCTCCAGAAGAAATCTGAAGTGAGGACATCTCAAGAAAGTTTAAGTTCCTAACCCCTATGTAGTATAAATAGAACAGCAAATAATTGGTGGTATAGTTCATTCATTTAACATCTTTTCTGCACCTTTTAATTGTAGAATTGCATTCAGATAAGGGGGGAAAATCTTACTGTAAAAGGGACCCAAATCTGAAACAGTTCTAAAACTAAAACCTACCCACACAAAACATTTGTGAACTAATATACATGAGCAGGCTTCTATTCGTGCCCAGCTGTGTCGATTCAATTATAATAATTTTCTCAGTTGCATAACATTGCTGTTTGTTTATTGCTGCGTTATTAGTCAGTGAATGAACCTCCTCCTTTTTGACCCCTCAGCAGTGTTTATAAAATACTTAATTGCTTTGGTATCTTCTGTTTCATGTGTAATTCCAGCTGGAAGGAGTCATGGGGACACAATCCTGTGTAAGTGTTAGACTGACTGTCTCTGATGTGCAGTAAACTTTCTCTTAAAAGAAGTATCAGGAGCCTTTAATATTGTTTATAGTCAGTTTCTTAGCTTTTGTACTTGAAAACGAAGTGGCTTTCCTTTAAAAATCCTCTCCCTGTGATGATTCAGTGGTAGTTAGCTGTCTGACAGTGTCGGCTGCAGCGTTCCTGTACAGCCACACCCCGTATGTCATCCGGGCCCTTCCTGTCTGAGTGGGTCCCACCGCTGTCCCGTGTCCCTGCACAGCCGTCGCGGTGTGGGAGGCGTCATGGAGATGTGGCCTCTGCACAGAGGGTGCCTGGGTTGAATTCTGACTCTTCTTATAACCAGCTTTTTATGACTCTGGGCAAATTTCTTAACCTCCTTGTGTCTCAGTTTTCCCATCTATAAAGCGGGGGTACTTTCATACGGTGGGTGTGAACTGGACCAGTGCTTGTCACAGAAGCGCTCGGTGTGCACTGCCAGCAGCAGCATCGTGACGCAGGGCTAAGGAAATGCTCCCACTGTCTGTCTTCATGTGGAAGGTGCCCGTCTAGCGTGGAAAGGGGGGTGCTGGATGGAGAAGAACGACTTAGAAAACTTCCGGTGAGCGTTGCAGAGGATGCTGTGTGCATTTGTTGTGTGGCGCTGGGTCACTGATTACCAGATTTCGTGTCTCCCAGTCTCAGTGAGGCAGGGTGTGAGCTCCGCGTGGCCGATCTTCTACTCGGGGTCCCACGAGGCTGCAGTCAGGCGTCAGGACTGCGCTCTCATCTGGAGTTCTGACAGGGCCGGAGTCCTCTCCAAGTCCATTCGAGTTGTTGACAGAATTCTTTTCCTGAGCCTGTCTGACTGGGGGCTTCCGTTCCTGCCAGCTGTCGCCCTGGCCACTGTCCGTGCCTAGAGGCTGCTCGCAGTTACTCAGCACCGTGGGTTCCCCACTGCAGACTCTCCAGCTCTCAGAAAGAGCCCCCTACTTCTCGTTACACACCTCCCCTGATTAAGTCAGGCCCACCCAGGATGATCTCCCCTTGGTGTAACTCAAAACCAACCGATTTGGGACCTTAATCACACCTGCAGAATCCTCTTACCTGTGCCATGGTCTGCCAGAAGTCACAGGTCCCCCCACAGCAGCAGGTGGGGAGCATGAGGCCATCTTAGAATTCTGCCTCCTGCAAGATGTGGATGAGTTCTTAGAGGACCAGGGTAGTCCATCACTAAGCTGGACTCGCAGTCTCTGAGTCCTGGAGAACTTCTTAGAATGTGTAAATTAGCTTCGTCGTTAGGGTCCTTACAAACTGATTTTCCCTTCCCAAAGACTGTTCTATTTCCGTTTCTACACAAACCCCAGGGTTGCTCAATGTTAGATAAAGACATGCCTTCCTTTCAGTCTATTGAAGTTAGACTTTTTAAATTCATGGGAATAGCATAGCAAGTTGCATTTAATATAGAACTTTATACAGTAGTAGAAACCTAAATGCAAACTTGGTAGAAATTGCTTTTCCAGAACAAAATTCTGTACACTTCATTTTCCAATTTAGGGATCATGCATGCTATTGGTTATACTAGTGGTCGCAAAATACAGTGTAAATGTACAATAAAAAATGTTTGAATTGAACTAAAGTATGCTCAGTCTGTAAGTTTGATCTTTGTCTGTAGTGTCTTTGACTGGGACCTGCTCTGCAGAATGCCTGGCCAGCCCGTGAGCACTGTTGTCTTGTGTCGTGCTGACTTGATTCCCAGTAAGCTGGTCTGCATGTCTGCTGCCAATTTCAAGCCTCCACACACGCCGTTGACAACGGGGACCAAGAGCTGACCTGAAACAAGCCAGGCAAATGCCTGGGACTGGGAACTGGGTCTGTGGATTCCCATTCGTTGATATTTAGTGAGTCGAGCCCACCAAGGAACACTGTACAGAAGGCGGTGAAGAAGGAAGGGAGGGACAGTAAAGTTGGCTGTTAAGGACCTTGCGCACCTTCATTATCTTGTCTTCTGTGCTTCTAGAAAGTAATGTTTGGTAAACGGTAACACGATGAGTTACTGCCTTAAGGAACTGGGACATTTAGAACGAGAGAGCGACAGGATGACTGTATCTCAGACTCCTCTCGTGGGTTTATACTGTGCTTTGCTTAGTGTAAGTCACAGGCACCATGATGTCCATTTTGCAGGCCCAGCCTTTTCCTGGGGGGTTGCTGTTGGAGGAGAAACGGGCAGATCCTCACTGGGGGGCTACCCCCTCTGCTTGTGGTCCGGAAGACCTGTGACGTTATTCACCATCACTGCAGCGGGCTTGGAGTTGTATTTGTGGTGGTTTCTGTCCCCCCCCGCCCCCCCTGCTCAAAGTAGAGGTAGGTCCTGTTGGCCCTTTACATTCCCCTCTGTCAGGGAGGCTCTCAAGGTCAGCACCCCATTCTGCTCACCTGCGTATGCTTTTGGGAAGATTGACACATGTAGAAACATAATTCAGATCTTATATAAACAATTACACTAATTTTTCTTAGTATTTATGAAGCAGTAGAAATACATCAAAAGTATGTTCAGGTTAACCTCAGTTCAGTTCTTTGCCCTAGGCACACGTGTGCACGTGCGCGCCTGTAAACACGTCACCTCACTACACGGTCCTTCGGGGCGAGCCTCCCGCTCCCTCGGGGGCTTTTCCTCACAACCCGGGGGCGAACCGACTGCGTTAGACGCCTCGGATTTAAAGTCATAGAAGCTGCGTTTTCTAAAGGTGGTCGTGGCAGTTGTCAAGGGAGAGCAGGCAGTAGGGTTATCTTTTTCCGGTTCTGGGAGACGCACTTCAGTCCCTGGGACACGGCAGGTTGCATTGAGTTCAGTGTGTGTCAAACGAGGTGATTTTGATCCTCCCACTGAGTAATGTTTGTTCGCTGCAGAGTGGTGACTGTCACTTCCACAGTTTCTGGCTGGAACTAGAGTTGTCCCCTGATCCTTTGAAGGCAAGAATTTCAAGTTTATATTAAATTTTCAAAGCCACTTTAACCTGTAGATTAGGGTTAGGGTCTTAGAATTAGGGCCTTTATGGTTTTGGAGAAAGATAACAAGCTGTTCCCTGGCTTGTGGAGTGGCCATAGCCAGGCGCGGAGACCTTGTCACCCTCTGTCACCGGGCATGGACCACGGCTCTGGCCGTGCCCGTCACCTCCACACTGGCTTTGTGGCCACATCTGGGTCAGAATTCCAGGTGTGCCGTTTTCTAGCTGTATAACTTTGGGTAAGGTCATTTAAAGCCTCCGTTTCTTTGTTTATAGGGGAGCAGTAATACCACCACCTCACCAGCCTCATGGGGTTGTCATAGGGCCTCAGGGAGAGGAGGTAGGTAAGATGCTTAGCAGAGAGCAGAGCACATGTAACGGGACAATACGTGGTTTAAACACGTCATCTGGGTCCCAGGACTGCCTACCAGTCCTGCTGTTGTCTGTCCCCGAACACCAGGCTGCTTTCTGCGTCCTTTTCCCCATCACCCCGAGTGGGTCCAGGCTGGCGGCAGGTGCAGCAGCATGGCCCCGGGCTGCAGGCTGCCCCTGCCCAGCCCAGAAGGACAGCCTGGTCAGAATAGAGAACGGCGGGAGCGTCTGTCCACGTTGGCTCTCTCGGGCATTAGCAAGGGGTTAGCCTTGGTGGAGCTGCACTGCTGTGTGAGTCTAGTCAAACTGACTGTGAGAGCACAAGTGTTTCACACGTTCCGAATGCTGTCTGACGGCCCCTATGGCAGACTTCACGGCTCAGTACGTCACTGGTGGTCAGCATTCTATACCTGATGCGAAACTACTTGACATCAAATTTAGTATGACCGCTTGTTCATTATTTTCATTGTTTTGGACTCCACTAATTCAAGTTGTGTTTCTAATTTACATGCCATGAAAGTGGCTCGTGTTAATTTGTAGCTGTTTAAGATTTTGTTTGTATGGAAAATATACTCTAAGAACAGCTTGAAAACACAAAGCAGAAAACCAAAGGTTCAAAAATGCCTTCAGAAATTTTAAAGTGAGATATTTTAGTAGTAATTTTTAAAAAATATGATTCTAAAATTTAATGTTTCTGAGTTACAGGCAAAGGTAAATTATTATCTTAAGATATTTCAACAATCATTTTAAGTTGGTAATTAGCTTGATTTTGTACCAGGGCTGTCCAGGAAGTATCCGCCCATGTAATATAAAAAATAAGAGGCATTTATGATTGATTTTTTTCTGGAGAGTCCTCTTATATTACAGAAATTATACAAGTCATGTTTATATGATTATACTAATATTCCTGTTTTATTCCTACGATTTAAATTGAGCCTAAAAGAAACTGCCAATTCAGTGAGCTGTTTGAGTGCATTTTATATAAAATTATATTTTTTCATATGTCATGCTATGTTGTAAAGACATTTGATACCCACTGCTTACACACACACACACACACACACACACACACACCAGGATTGGGTGCATTTGCCTTACTTTAATCATCCAAAGTAACATTTTAAAGAACATTTTTATTCAAGGTAGTCTTGGAGAAGAGGACTGTTGTGGTTAAGTACCTTTAGGACACACAGTGTGCCATCCCCACCTCAGGGCTTGGAGAGAGTTTTGCAGTGAAGAACACTGTGCTCAGCTCAGAATTACCTTAGCTCATGTGACCTGTGTCTTCTTTTTGTGTAATACCTTTTAATATCTGAAACTTAAAAATGTTCTGTTCATTCTTAATTTATATGACTAACAACCCTGATATCGATCATTTGTATGTTTGGTTCAGAAATGCATTCATTCAATAATTTTTTCTGGAAATAGCTGGGTAGAACTAATGTAAAAAGCTTGAATTTGAGGCCCTGATTCTAATACCAAATTTAGCCAAGCAGAAAATATTGCAACCCTTGATTCTCTTTTTAAGAATATTTTTATACTTACTGTATGTCAAAGTCAAAAATTATTTTAGTTGACTATTCAAACTAATATCTGCTCATTTTGATCCACTCCCCCACAGAGAGGGTTTTCCTGGCTTGTGGTGCATTTTCATGCCTTCTGTCACCCAGTCTCAGTCCTGGTTCGTTGTTCAGCCTGTGTCTTGGGCCAGCACCTGGCTGATGTATTTTCAGGACGCTTCTTCAGTGTCACCCTGGGTTGGGTGCTCTGCTCTCACCTTGCAGCCACTATGGCTACTTGTTTGTTCACTTTTACATTCTCAAATATTTGTTGAATGAATAAATGAATTGGGCACCAAACATTGAGTGCATCTTCTTTTTATCATTGTCATTGACAAGAGAAGGGTGTTAGAATTTCAACGGGACTTACTCAACCCCTGCGACTTGCACTTAGGGGCCCCTGTATACTCTTTTGGTTGAAGATTGAGCTTCTGTTTTCATACTGGAGTTCCTTTTAAAAAAGAGTGTTGAGGGATCAGGAACCTGGGGAATGATGGCAAAATAAGAGTGAAGAATGCCAGTGATAGAAACGTGCCTCCAAAGCCATTAAAGAAAAGTAAGTTTCAATCTTAAATGAGTACTTTATATTTTCACATCATTTAAATCAAGTTTAGTGTGTTTTAAGCTTGTATTTGTTGTTTCTTGGGTCTTAATTGGCCAGCCACTTCTCCACCAGAATCTTGTTTCTCTGAGAGCACAGGGCCTCCTTTTAGCTTAACCTGTGTGGCGAGACAGGTCTCCCAGAAGGGCCATGTTCCTAGTGTCCAGTTGGTAGGACCTTTGCTTTACCATAAAATAGTATTTTGAGTTTAGACTTGTGTGTATCACACAGTGAGTAAAGTGTTTGTCCATAGATACTCTGTATTACAAATTGTTGTTAGTTTACAAAGATTGTACAAGTGAGAAACATTGCAAACTGTCAGTATTGTGTTGCTCACTCATGTTATTTACCTTGCTAACAGGTTGAGGCTTCAAGAATGTGATTAAGGCACAACATGATTTAATAAGATAACTTTGAAAGCCAGGACAGGCCGATGAAGGTTGGAACAAAAAGCACACTTGAGATAGATGAAAGCGTTCTTCTTACTTACTTTTTCATGTTCTTCTGGTGAATGCTCCTGAATATTTTGGGTCACATTTGCTTAAAGGTGACAGGGATTGCCCTCACTTCCCCCGCCACACCTCTCCTTTGGTTAAGTTTGCAACCTGCCTATTCTGCTGTTTTATATAAGGTAACTTGTTTGTGTGTTTGTCTCATTTATATGTTGTGAACAATGGAGTTAAGGAAAACCATTATCTTTAGTTTATGGTAATTTTTTGATAACATGTGCTCCTTGGATCATTTTTATTTATAGTTTAAAGATCAGTCATTCTGTTATAGTTGCAAAAGTCCATGGCACAGTTCTTATATATTTCATAATATCCCAACAGGCATATGGAATTATGATAGAAAATATGTCAAGGGGAAAGTCCTATAGGGTGTGTTTAAAAATACCTTTGGTCTCTAGCCTTCTCCATGTTTGCTGTAATAAATGAGAGGGTTTAGGACTGTCCTGTATGGTAATATCAGATGTTAATGGCATTGATTCTCTGTCAAGCAGTGGGAATTGATGGGAACGGTCCGCTGTAAAATTAAATAGCATTAGAGAAGACAGTACCATGTGGGGGTGGCGGGGGAGCGGGGGGGACATGGCCGGGCCTGGGAGACTTTGTCAGAGTATTACTGTGAGCTCCAGGTTCCCCCCCCACATGATTAAGGGAGGCCATCTGTTCTTTGTTACATGTTTACAAAAACAGCTTTTCTCTAAAAGATTTAAGGAAATGTGGGTCTGCTAAACACTATACTATTTCAGAGCACCCTTTTCACCCTATTTCAAGTACTACCAAAACATAATCCTGCTCCATATCAAAATATCAAACAGGATTAATGCTTTTTTGTATTTAATCTTTACATTTCTTCCTCCTTATGGAAGATTACATTTTTAAGGGATACTAGTTTATGGCTTCATTTACTACCAAAAGGAGCATCTAAAATCATTCGTGCGCTGAAGTGTGTGGGTAAATTTTCAGTCTTTTTGTACAGGATGCTACATGCTTTTTTAATCCATAACTGTGTACCAGGCGTGTCTCCTTGGAGGCCAGCACTTTGTTACAGAGGCGGTGCAGTGCGGGTGAGAGAGAAGTGCACATACCTGGAATTAATTCACCATTCTGGGCTGTAGGCGTTGTTTACTGATAGACTGTCCTCTTTCCTTCCCTTTCCAGGAAATACTTTTTCTCGCATTTTCTGGAAAATAACTTGTCCCAACTAAGTTTGATGTCTGTGTTCCTTACAAAAAGATAGGGCTTTTTCCTTTTGATTTATATTAGGAAATAATATGCAACAATGACCTCTACCTCCGCACCTTGGATATGCTAAAGCAGCTCAGTTAGGTCTTGTTGATGCTCAGGTAGTGGTAATCGGGACTGCACCTTCGTTGACTTCCTGCGTGTGTGTGAGGGAGGCATGGCGGCAGGGCTCACATTTGCAGTGTTGGGTTAGCCGAGCTGTCCCCGGACGGAATGCTGCTCACGCCCACTCACATCGTGTGTTCTTCTCTCCCTTCCTAGGTGCCATCACTCTTTCAGGTTCATTCTCTCAGTATGACTAAGAAAGGGCACATGTAGTCTAAGTTTTTCTAATACTATAGGATTTTGGAAGAGACTTTGGAAATCATCTAACCCAAACCCTGCATTTTGCAAATGTAGGAAATGAACCCCAGTAGAGTGAAATGGTTTCCCCAGATAATATAGCTTATAGGGCCTGGGCTAGAATTTTGATCTCTTACCTCATAGTTCTGGGCTCTTTCTTTTATACTTGTGCAGATGGAGAATTGAATGTAGGTGTCTTTCATAACTATGGTCGGTTTTAATGGAAACAGTACGTTCTTTGCAGGCAGTGATTTTTTGAAAAGTCATTTTTGGCTCACAAACACTTTGGAAATGAAATGAAACCTGTGCGGCCTTTCCTAGGATGTTACTATGTATAAGATTTCAGGAGAGATAGAGTCAGAAGAAGAAACCTGTACTCAAATCTCAGCTCTGTCCCCTGAGAGGTGGTCTTGGGTGGTCGCATAACCTCCAAAAACGTTACTTTCCTTCTGAAAGATGGAGACAAATGATCAATTTGTGTTGTGAGATTCAGGCGAACTAACTCCTGAAAGCATCCAGGTCAGTCCATGGCATGCAGTAGATGCTCAGTAAATGCTAGTGGTATCAGATTCTCACGTACAGTCCTTTGCTGATGGTGAGCCACAGCTTCTGAGTGACTCTCGAATCCTCTGCAGATTGGACCTGAGCTCTCCTTTGGGAGGTGGTGTGAGGGGCATGGGCTCTGCAGCCACGAGCTGTGATGTCAGTCTCGTTTCTATCACTTACCATCTGTAACTCCTTGGCACATTACTGCGTCTTAGAATGTCAGTGTCCGTACCTAAGCTAGCTCTTGGGGCTGGCATGGGAATTGAATGATGTCAGGGATGTGAAGTACTTACTTAGCATATACCTAGCGCATAGTAAGATCGTCCAGTAAACACTAGCAGCTGTTATTGTTGTTGCTGTTTATATTAGAGTTACTATGAAGTGTCTGCAGAACATGAAAAAGGCAGGAAATGAGTGGCTTTTGTAGATGCAGCATTTTCAAGTATCTCTTTGAAATGTAAAGGTTCATTAGCTGGGATGATGGACAGAGGAGGTGGTGCCCTGCCCCTGCCCCGGTTGGGATCGTGAGCTACAAGGCTGAGTCACTGACTCTGCTCTCGGCTGACCGCCGAGCTTCCCACCACAGCTGTTGGTGTTCCCTCCTGTATCGACAGCCATCTCCGGGCAGACTCCTGGTAATGCCAGACATCTCCCGCATGGCGTGCCAAGGTGACGGTTTGGGTTCTCTTTCCCTCAGTGAAATTTGGAATGTAAAACTTTAATAACTTATTAAAAAATACTGTCTGTATTTTATTTTAGTACAAGAAATTTTACTAATTTAAAGTAATTAATTTTGGATATATGCCTTTAACTTGGCATTTTAATGTAATTTAAATTAGAAATGACCTGTACTGTGTAAGATTTGTGCTTACGCTCTGATTTCGATCTCGCAATGCTCAGTGCACTTGCTCTTTTTAAAAGAGGCTTAATTGTGTACCTTTAATTTGAGTTTCCATTCCTACATGGGGAGAAGGATTCCAGCGAAATTCATTCTTTATGGTTTAGCTTTGGCTACGATTTTGTCGTTCACCATTTCCTACACAGGCTGCTGAGAAAATGGACACTGTCTTCAGCTGAACGAGAATTTTTTTCCTTCTTGAGCTAAATGTTTACTGTATTACTACGTTGCCTCCTTTTTCCTCTGTTCATTTAAAAGCTTTCTTGTTAAAGAAATTGGGGTTTTTTTTGTTTGTTTTTTTGGGTTTTTTTGGATGAGAGAATGATAGATTTTACAACTGTGTAGTCGGTAAAATGTTTGCTACCTTGAGTCTAGAGTAAACTTCAAAAACACCAGCCACTAACTTTCAGTTCCTTTCTTCGCTGTGCAGAATGATAGACTAATTTCTATTCCTATTTGTGTCTCTTAGCATTCCCCATCGGAGCCCTTTCTAGAGAAACCAGTGCCGGATATGACTCAGGTTAGTGGACCGAACGCTCAGCGAGTGAAGAGTGAGGATTACCTGCCATCGATAGAGCAGCAGCCACAGCAAAAGAAGAAGAAAAAGAAAAACAACCACATTGTCACCGAGGACCCCAGTAAAAGTTTTGGTAAAGACGACTTCCCCGGTGGAGTTGACGGCCAGGAACTAAATAGGAACTCACTAGACGGGTCTCAAGAAGAAAAAAAGAAAAAGAAAAGGCCGAAGGCAAAAAAAGATCCGAAGGAACCGAAAGAACCCAAGGAGAAAAAGGAGCCCAAGGAACCCAAGACCCCGAAAGCCCCTAAGATTCCCAAAGAGCCAAAGGAAAAGAAAGCAAAAACCACCACGCCAAAATCCAAGTCCAGCAAGAAGTCCAGGTAGGCTGTGCACGGAGCCCCACCGCGTGGCTCGGGGAGCGGCCCGCAGGGCGGCCTGGGGGCCCGGGGGCCCGTGGGCCCGTGGGCCGGGGCGGGAGACGGAGGCGACACGTGGTCTGTTGGCGTCACTGCTGGGCTTTGCGCTCTGCTCTCCAAACGAAAAAGTCACGATTTTCATCGGAAATTTAGGTCTCAGTTATTACGAACTGTTGTTGGATGGTAAATTTTAGACTTTACTGGGTAAGAATTATTTACTCTTTTAAAATCACCTTGTTGTAACTTGGGGGGGGGGGGGGAATTTGTCCATTAATGAGCAGAACCAAGTTACCAGCATAGACCAGCGACCTCATTTCTGGTGACAGTGCGAAACTGGGAAAGCAGGTTTGGAGAAGCAGGACAGACAGGTCCTTGCTGTGTCTCACCAAGCTGTTCAGCCCCGATTGCCGCAGGTTGAAGCAGGAGAGTTCATTCTGCCCACTTGGTGGAGTGAGGCTTCCAGGGGCAGGGTTGAGTCCTAGTGGGCAGCGTGGGAGAAATCAAACGCAGTTATCATTAGGTATGCATTCAAGAAAGCATGAGGTTTGGGTTCTAGGAAATAGCCTCCTCCTCTTCATACTTCCCCCGCCAACTCGCTGACCCCCCAGAAGGCATATTTACTCAGTAAGAAAAGCTGAGAGGAGAAGACATTGAAGACTAATTTTTTTCATTTGTACTGAACATTTCTTACAACTGTTCTGAACCAATTCCAAACATCTGAATCTATTTTTCAGAATATGGCTCATGTTAGAAAATATAGTTTCCAGATGGAAGTATGGTCAGACTTGGTTAATCTGAACCTGTTTGCAAACTCCATTAGAAAACATGCTCCACCTCCTACCCCCACGTGCATGTGCACACCCACGTGTGCATGCATGTGTGCACCCTCATGTCTGCAGTTGACTGCTCGACGTGAACTTTGTGGGCTCGCTGGCCTGGAAAGCTTTCCTGTGTGTGCATGCACAGGTACACAAAGAGAGATGACTTCTGTGACTATAGATAGGAGCTGTGGCAAAGAGAAAGAACAAACTTGGATTGGAAGTATCTAAACAACCCCAAATACATTATTCTCTAGTACTTAGAAAGCTTGAATCATGGTCATTTCAAAACCTTTACCATCAGTACTCTTTATGGTGTCAAAATAATTCAGTTATATTCGATAACTGAATCTTACAGGTAACTTAATATTTGCATTTACTTATGGACGTTCTTTGATGCCTCACAATGTGGTCTCTTAATTGAAAACCATTATTTTGTCCTTACAAGCACTCTTCTAAACCCACAATCCATTATAAATTCTCTTTTCATTTGTTTAAAAAATAGCTCATTAAATACTTGCTATTTGTAGGTACAATGTTAAGTGGTAGGAATCTGAGCAAGGAGGACATGGTTCGAATTTCAGTCTGATTTATGAGGGGTGTAAAACATACATTATTTTAAATACTGAATCTAAGTATTATGCTTTTGCCAGGAGGAAGCGGGTGTTTATTTTGGAGAAAACATTGAAGCAAAATCTAAAAAACATATATTCTTTTTTTATTTTAAACCTAAAATGTAGGACTCTGTTCTAAGGAAGCTTTCGAGAGCACCAAGGCTAGTTTTAGCCTCCAGGTGTGTCTGCCTTCAGTTATTGTCTCAATATTTTGAATCTGTCACCTAATGGTAATAATTGAGAAAAGGAAAAAAAAAAAACAAAAAACAAAAACAAACCCCACTGTATCGTGGACCTTGTCATGAATTTCCAACTATATTTTTTTAAGCTCTGAGACTGCACTGAACTGGCCCTATACTTTAGCATACTCTTACCTCCTGCAGGATACATTGGGGGCATATGTTAAAACGCTGTGTTAACAATGAAACTCGTTAAAATATCCCTAGCAGTTGTAAACAGCTGTTAGGAACTTGGGATATCAAATGCAGTGACTCCTGGGTCCCCTGTGCCTCCTTGGTACTGGTCTTCACCCGCTAGCAGAACCTTCAGCTCAGTCCCACCAGCTCTCAGCTGCCCATTCTGAAGTTTGAGTCGTCTGTGCAGAGTATGTTTTTGTCATTGCTGAGTCTGAGCAATGGCTTTGCACTAGAGCCACATGTTTTTGGTAGGAAGAAGGGTATGTCATTATTTCTCCCAAGAAGAAAGTCCAGTACGCCCCTCTCCCATTGTTTTTGACTAATAGTCTCGGTTGGTGCCTTCTGTAGATTATAGTTGTTTTTCCGAGTGCTATGGAAAATACTTGAATGGAACTCCTTTCTGTTGAGTCTGGCGGTGTGCAGGTAGAAAGAGAACTGGTGTAACACAGCCCAGAGACACAGGACGCCACGCAGAGCGGGCCCTGCGAGTGTTCGCAACACCTCTGTCGGTCCTGGTGACTTGACCACTTGCAGGGCCACTTGCTGATTTATGAAGTGTGGTGTGGACATTTCTGGGAGGCTTTCCTATCGTTGAAGGGATGGCTGTCCAAAATTAGGGTAACTGAATAGAGATTTTTCAGTGGATCAGCAAAGCAGCCCATTACTTCGTTGAGCCACAGGGTTTCTGTTGGTCGGATGAATAGAGCATGTTGAATTGTGGTCTTGTTGTTCTGCTAAGTGTAGAAAAGAAATAGCATTCTGAAGCCAGGATAAGTAGAATGCCTGCAACTACATGTAAATTCTGAATAGCGTAGCAGAATGATTATGTAAATTGAATATGCAGTGATGAAGGTAATAGGGGGTTTGGGTTATGTTAGCACTGGGGCTGAATTGCCATTGCAGTCTGCTTGTAAGCACTGGAATACAGCAGTGGCAATTTTGTTTTGCAAAATGTTATGTGATACCAGTTATTTCCATCCTTGAATAAGTTAACTTGATGAATTTGTTTATATAGAAAATAATTTTCCTACAGAGGGCTCAAATAGAGGGAACAAACAGAAGTAAAGTAAAAGACGGCGTGCAGGCCCGAGTGCTATGTCACCGGTGAGGCGCTGCAAACACCCGCGCGGTCCTGCGAGTGGGCGGTGGCGGCCGGGGCCCCCGGTGGCCTGGCTCGCTCTGCATTGTGTCTGCGGCAGGGAGGGCGCTTGCTCTGTGTCACTCGCACACTCTCCGTAATAAAGGCCACGAGAAAATGTGGCTGCCGTCAGTGGCTGATTTTCCTTGTGTGCCTTTGTGGCTTTCTCACTATCTGTCATCCCCCCTCATTCCACAGAGTGGCCGAGGCTTGAATTTGTGGCCCTTCCCAGTGAACTGGCCCTTTTGGCATCAACATTTAATTACACTTGTCTTACCTGTGCAGAAGAACCTGAAAGAATTTGCCCAAACGCTGTTACATAGAATGGTCGTGAAACCAAAAAGGATGTTCAGCATTTCTGAAAAAGATGTTTCAAATCTTAATGATGAGACAAATGGGTCACATTCTTTTTTCTGTTAGAGATGTATCATTTTTCCCCCTCTCCCTTTTGTGTTAAATATATATTTTTCTGCTCGTTTTCTCTGGTGCTCTCCCCAGGTGTCCTTGTAGCTTTCAAATATTGGCAGTTAATACTGACAATAAAAGCGAAGGCCTTTGCGGGCTGGAGAGGATGCGCTTTTGCATATGGAAGGGTTCGTGGAGCTGAAATATGAGGATTTGCGTTCTTCTTCTCAATGCGTTTTCTGTTATGTGTGTATGGGCCTTGTGGAATGAGAGGGAATTTGGAGGAAGTGCTTCCTTTGACTGACTCTTGAAAGATTTAGTGGTCCATTTAGCTACATAAAGATTCTTTGAGGGTACATAAAGGAGGGAAGTTGGCCAAAGATTGTGACTGGACTGCTGACGCGCCAGTTCAATGAGAACGGGGAGCGCGGCTTCTGGTGCACTTGTTAGGAGCACGTCGCCTCCTTGCTCTGCGTGCCACCCGCCGTGCTAAAGTTAGTTGAAAACTAAAATGCTATTTCTCAATTAAGAATGGAGATATTTTATTTTGTGTGAAACTCAAAAATGAACACACAGCTCTTACTTTTTAAAAAAATAAGTACCAAAACGTGTGAAGTGTACGTTTTCCCAAGCACGCCGTCTGTCCCCGTCATTAATGTTTACGTGGCAACGTTTTTCCGAGGCACCTCGCCTTTCAGACGCTGTTTTCTCAGGGATGATCTAAAAGAGTACCAACGTTTTACCCAAGAAATGTTTTTATTCAGCCCAAAAGCCCACAGTAGTATATTTTGTAAACTGAAACATATTTTATCGTGTGCTTTTATACATACAAAATTTCTTTCTGTAGATTAGACACAAAAGCACACCATAAGCTAGTTTTGCAATAAGTACAGACAACCCAGATAGTCAGATGTCTCCCATCAGGTACATAGGTAATAAAATAAAAACCACAGCTTTTCTTTGCTCCTTTCCTCGGATGGCATGGTTTAGTCTCACGCTATGACGCGTAATTGGAAAGAGTGGGTTAAGTACCTGGACACTGCGCCCGCAGAAGCGGCTATAGAGTCCTCGAACGTGTGCTCACAAGATGGACTTTTGAGCCCTTTCAGTTGGAGAACGGGGAGGGGAAAGCACCCGTGAGTGTGTGCATCTCTGCCCCCTGGCCTGCCCTGCCCAGTCTCTTGTCGGCAAATCCAGGCTCCGGGTCGGGGATGGGACCAGGTGCTCCCCTTTCTGCCGGTCTCAGAGGTCATCTCCTCTTTGAGAAAGGGGCTGTTGGGAGCCTTCTTTCCTTTAGGGTAGCCACCTCGGTGTCTTTCCATTGCCAATGACAGGCCACGTTGTAGCCCACCCTCTATCTGATTTTCTCTTAAATCAGCGGAATGAGCAGGGAGGAAGAGTTGTCAGCTGCTTTTTATACAAACCCTGGTATCTTCGACTTCATGTAGTTCAGTTTTGTACTGATTATGGGGAGAAAACGCACCATAACTTGACCCTTAAAAGCAAGTTCTCCTAACTCGGGCTCTGCTAGGTGCAGGAATGGACTACTGGGCCTGCTAGAAATTCGTTTCTGCCCATTGAGTGAACTGCAGTGACTTCAGCTGGTGGCCTGCTGCTACTTTGGTTTACATGGGGGACCGGGATGTAGGTCCCACTTTCAACTCTTACTGTACCCGTGAAATGACAGTTGAGAGGCGAGGAGGCCATGTGCAGCAGGAGGATGGAAGGGGACTTTCTGGAGACTCGGTCCTTTGAACTCTGTCTTCAGTACAATGTTTAGGGTGGAGCAGATGTTGTTGACCATGATAGAGGTGGGTGTGCTGTGAGAGTTGGAAGATAAAGACCAGAAGGAATCATAGGCTGATTTTCTAAATTATTGTGAAAAATGTCAATATATGAAAATGCTTTTGAAAAGTAGAAAGTTCTGTACAAATGCAACATTTGTCACATGATACACAAGGATCTTTTTGCTGGTTGTCTTTCACTGCCTAGATAAAGGCCCCTTTGAGTCACTGATGCTTGTGGAAAGCACCGTGGAGCATCAGTCATCTGAAATGCCAGCCCTCCCTGCAGCCACCTTTACACAGAGGTCTGTGTGGCCTCAGCTCTAAAATGCTAAACAGGGAACTGGAGAGTGTGAATTAAGAAAAAGGGCACTGTTCTTTTTCTTTTTTTTTAAATGTTGGAAAGACAACACCTTGAACTTGCCTTAGAATACTAATTTTATATGTAGCCCTGATTGCTGCAGGAACAATATGATTTCCTGCTTCCCCCGTTGGGGTGGAGGGCGGTATTTCCTCCTCGTTTGCGCTGCCTGATCCCCCACCTCCCGGTAGCACCTGATGGAAGTGTGGGTGGCAGCGCATCTCACTTGCTGTATTAACTACCTGACTGATGAGAAAAGGTAATGAGGAATAAAGTGAGTACGGTTCTGACTGCTGAAGCTACCATCACTTGTCCCCCTTCCTGGGTCCTGGGGGTGCTGTGCAGAAATCAGTGGCATCTTAGCCTGTGGCTCAAGCAGCCAGGCCACTTGGAAAGTATACGATAGTCACGGGGCATCGAAGAGCACGCCTTTTGCATCGGTTTCGTCACGTCTGTGTCGCTGCTTTGTGTGTGTAAAACTGCCCGGCAGTGCCACGCAGCCACAGTGCCGCGTGTGTGTGTCGAGAGCTTCTGTGGTCGGAGGACATCAGCTGACGAGGCTTCTTTTCCATCTTAGTGCTGGCAGATCTTAATTCAACCCGGAAAGCTCAATACCCTTTAGCTTTTCAATGATGATGCTTAACTGCATCATGAGTCTTTTTTCCCTCTAGAATATGTGCAGTGTTAAAAATGGATTTGACCCTTTCAGGAGACCTTTCTACTGTATATTCTCTTTCATTTTTACAAACGTTCTTCTTTTTAAGAATGGTCAGTCAACACTATAGCTATCCTCAGAACAGCATCCAAATGTTATTGGAAAGCACCCCAAGGATGTACCCAAGTAACAGAAGGCTTTCACCTGGAGCAGTTTCTGAGGCCTGAAGGGTACCCCAAAAGTCCAGGCCGGTGCTGAACTCCCAGGAGATCTCCTGAGGAGGTTAGGCGCCGTCGGGCTGGTCCCAGCACTCAGGGGGGGCCCTGCAGCCTGACCGGCTCTGGCTCCAGGCCTAGGACCGCCCCTCGGCCCGAGCAGGTAACCCCGCTTGGCCCTCCGTTGGCTCAGCTCTGGGAAGTTCAAGTGGGAAGTGCAGTAGGGAAGCGTGCCGAGTGGGAAGCGCGCCCTTGTAAATGAAAGCGAATTAGGTGTCTGTGTCTTTTCTAACTTTCTTTGCTCTTCCCTTCCTGAGAATTTAGCATAGTTAATGTACTTAGGGTGTGCGTGCTGCTGTAAGAGCTACTTGAGGTAACAAGTTACATTCAATGATTTGCTTTAGAGGTGTTCCCTCCTCTAAAGTTATTGTCAGCGGACTTAAAACACCAAGTATTAATAATTTGTCCCTGAAATCATGTTTGTTGTTCAGAAATGAAATAGAATCCCCTCCCCTTCTCTCTCTTTCTCACCTAGAAGAGTGGGGTGGAGACTTTGTACCTACCTGCCTGGAGCGACCGTGTGGGCAGCAGGCTGGTCACTGAGCACCCAGAGGCTGACTGTACCTGAGGCAGACAGGCATAAAGGGGTCCCACCAGGGGCCTCACTCCTGCACCCCTGTCCCACCCACGTGCTCTCTGCCCAGGGCTGCCCTGTGGAGCTCCTCGAAGGTTGGGCCACCTGCTGAAGACCCCAGGCCTTCCCTGGGGAGGGGCCGTGTGCCTGTGGGGGGCGGGGGGCTGGCCTTGGGGTGTAGTGTCCTGCCGTTTCTTTTGTCTCTTCCTCGGTAGTTTAATTTGTCATCAGTGCTTTATTACATTTTCTGCTTTAGCTGTCTCATAAACTTTAGTCTGAGGACTTTATTTAAAATTTTTAATTTTGGGGTTAACTTTACTTTCCGACACATCACATTTTATGTTGCCTTAATTGATCCTTTTAAACTTTTAGTACTTTATCTTCCCTTTTTTTTCAGTGTGTCTCTTTATGCTTTAATTTTTTTTTTCATTGTTTAAAAATTTAGAGGAAAATCGTATCCTCTTAAATTGAGAGGCTTGAGGCTTTTCTCTCCCCAGCATTGAGTCCTTGACCGTTAACAGCTTATTACGTATTGTATGGTGGCAGCCTAGATCTTTCCGAATTGCAGTAGGCACACACGTCCTGTGTGCCTCTCATCCTTGGGGCTCATTTTTTATTAAAAAGGCCTTTGAGCATACAGAATAGAAGGCTATGTTTCAGTACCCTTTACTCTTCTACAAGATGACAGTGTGACATTTTAGTGTTAAGGACCCGCGCCTCCAGGTGGACTTTCCGCGCTGTGACGAGGGTCTCCGCTGACTTGCCCGAGACCCCTCCCGCCGTCCCCGTCACTGAGGGACCGCGCCCCCCGCCTCACGGTTGGTGCCAGGGGAAGATTCCTTTTCAAACTTTCTTTCGTTCGAGGACTTGCAGCCTCAGGCTTATGCTGATCACTTTTTAACTACCTTCTGTTGGGAATAAATCAGGGCAGCTAGCCGGCTTTCTGGTAAGTTCTGTCCTTTCGCATAAGGCCTGCGCTCTTTCTCCGTGGGCCGCATGTGGGCTCAGGTGACCCCTTCCGGAGGGGGATTCCGTACCCCGTCCCTCCGTGTGGCACACACGCCTCTCGGAATGCAGACTGCGTGTTGGCCTGACGCTGTCTCTCATCCGCTTCTCATGGGGTTCTCTCACGGTGGCGTGTGCTTTGACCACCTTGGGGGGTGGTTGCAGAACTTTAGAACCTGGTGTGGCAGACGTAACCTCAATGTCGCTTAGCTGGGACCCTGAGCGCACCAGCTGCCCACCAGTGTGACCCCACTCCCGCGATGAAATGTGAGCAAAAAGCTGGAGAAGGGCAGTGGTCTTTCAGGCAGCCCCAGAAGGTGGGCTCCTTCCAAGGCCACGGGGCACGTGCAGCTTCTGGAGAGGGTGGCCCTGGGTCTCGGCCGCAGCAGCAACGAGGGACAACAGGGATCAGGAAGTGAAGCAGCTTTGTGAGGGGGGACGGAGGGAGTCTATAGGACACTGGTGTGGAAGAACTGCTGGGTCCACTCCATTTTGGGGTGCTTCAGCCCCATTTTACTGAGCTTCATGGGTGCCCAGTCACAGGAATACAATCTGTGTGTGGGGTTCGTAAGTGGTTTAATGAGAAGCACTTCAATGCCTGGCAAAGAGTAAGGGCTGTGCATGTGTGTTGTTTTCTCTGTGATTTGTACTGTTTAGTTTAAAACATCAGCTAACATTTTTAGTAACCTACCTTGATCGGGCACTGGAAATGCAAAGGTAAATAAGACCATTTCTCTTCTCTTTGCGCTTACAGGATAGCTGGAGAAACATCTCTCTCTCTCTCTCTCTCTCTCTCTCTCTCTCTCTCTCTCTCTCTCTCTCTCTGCTTGGCTTTCATGCATTGCAGTACTATTACCACCAGATTTTGTGTATTTTAAATATCCCCTGTGTGGGGTACATCATGTGGAATGTAGGTGGAGTGAGACCTTGCTAATCCAGAGTGGTGGCCAGAAAGTGCTTTTTGAGTGGTGACGACCAAGCCAAGTCTTCCAGATGAGTAGACTGGGAGCAAAGTGGAGGTAGATGAGATGTTTGTACACCTTAAGGACTAGTTCTCGTGTCTGCAGCATAAAGTGTACAGGATTTGGAGTCTGGGAAATGTAGAAAAATAAAGTTAATGTTGCCAATTGCAAAAATTGCAGAGGGCCTTGTATGGCAGTGCTGAGAATCTCGTACTTTAATGTATGTGCGGTTGGACTTTCAGCAGATTTGCATGTTAGCTGGTCACTCTGGTGACACATGGAGGATGGGTTTGTGGATGATGTTTTGGTGGCAGTACCATGTCACTGACTTCAGAAATGGGAGGGGGGGCAGAGCAGGTTCAGGAGAGGAGTGTGAGGGCAGACATGGTTTCTCCACAGCTGAGGCCGTTCAGGTCTAGAATTAGAAAGTGTTCCCCACACATGCCTGCTCTTTCCTGTGAGCCTCACTCGTAGGTCGTCGTGCGGGGCCAGCCTTGGCTCAGCCCATCAGCAGCCATCACTGCAGCTGCTGGAGGCGCCTCAGGGTTCTGTGTGCACCAGGCAGCTCAGCACCTCACCCTCAGGATTGTAGTATCAGTTAGGGGATGTTCCTTTTTCATAATGTTCTCTTCTCTTCAGCTGGAAAAGCTGCCTGCTTTGTACATTCCGGCTTTCCACATTATAATTTGGAAGAGGAATGTCTGTATGGCTGTGTTTTGGCTTTGCCATTCTAAAAGACTAGGCTTGAACCGTACGGATTGAGGTAATGACTGTGCATCTTGGAGTCTGTGCCCTTTCTCCAGTAGTCTGAGAACAGGTAAGTCCCCAGGGATTATGAGGGTGACGAGGCAGTGCGGAGGCAGCTGTAACCGTCGGGGTGGGAAATGATACGTTTCTGAACCGAAACGGTGCTCGTGGTGTGGACAGGAGGGATTGCCTGCTTGTTTGTACCCTTAGCTGCGTTGAGCAATGTTGGAAAAGGACTTTCCCTTTGATTCATGTTGCTTAGATGACGTGATCACAGTGAGGTGGGGTCCTGCCCACAAGCCTCTGTGGTTGAAGTGGGTCTGAGCCACAGCCAGAGACACGTTCCCAGGCTTCCCAGAATGCATTCTCTTCCGGACATGTGTGCTGTTGGCCATTTGTGCCAGACACTGCCAAGGCCTTCCTCCGTTATCCATCTCATTTAAACCTCATAACAAATCTTAGAGGAAGATACCATTACTAACCTCATTGTAGGGAGGAAGAAATTGAGGCTCGGTGACCTGTCCCTAGTCACAGATCATAAACGAGAGCTGGAACGTTGAACTACGGTCTGTGGGACTCAAGTCAGTGCTCTTAGTTACCATCCGGCGTGACCCTCCTTTGTGAAAAGAAAAACCCTAACTTTGGCTTTTTGGGGCAAAGCAGTTTTTACTTAACATTTAGTTGAAAACCCGAATTAGTTTATTGCAAGATAGTAGCAAAGGCCATTTAACTTAAATAACTTCATCTTGTCCTTGATTGAAATGTCTTTGGGTGGACACTGAAGATTTTGTGGCTTTCTTGACTTAGCCTGGTTTTGAGTCTTACATCAGTGTCATGAGAAGATGTTAGTGTGGAAATGCTTAGCTGTCTCTGGGCAACACGGATAGTGCGAGGTCTAATGAGTTTAGAAATCTTTCAGTAATCAGATCGGGGATGAGTGCTTCCCTTGGCTACAGGCTTTTGTCAGAGCATTTGGAGAGGTCCTGTCCAACTTTCAGCAGTCTTGGAGGTTCCACGTAGTTCATTCCTGGGAAAGGCAGATGGAAAATCATTAGCACTTCTGTCCTTCAGTAAATTGACATTGAGTCAAACCTGGGCTCTGGTGGGCTTCAAGACAGTAAGCCTTTTACTCCTGTAGGGTAGTTCACACGGGGTGCAGTAACCCCACTAAATTAGATTGTGTACTTTGCTCTGGTGCGGAGAGGTCACCGTGAAAAGCACTAGCTGACAACTTACTTTACCTGGCAGCGGTCCAACTCTGTGACAGGCCTACCTCTGATTTAAACAAATTTGAGAAATATGTAAAGTTTTGGAAGCAGTTTTGCACTGATTTGATAAAAGAAACCACAAAACACTGCAGCGCAGGTGTTGAGAATGTTTGAAAGCTGATTGAGGGAAGCAGATGGCTTTAGTCAGTGGCATCCAGCCAAAAGAGCAGGTGCTGGTCATGTGACCGCTGGTTACCAGGGTAATCTGATTGCTCTTGGCGTGCAGATGAAAGGGAAGGGGCCCAGCGTTCAGCTGTAGTATTGTATAATTTGTGGCAGTTAGAGCGGAAATAAATGCTGGAAATGGAGCCTCATAGTGGGGGAGACTTCTGTCCATGTGTAGCGTAAACACAGGACAGTTGGAGGAGGAACTGTTGTATGGATTTTTTATTTTAAATTTAAAAAATATTATTCTCTCCACGGATCTTTTGGGGACTTCAAGTTTTTAGGACACTGCCTTTTAAAAATAAAAATAACAATAACTCTTTAAACCTAATTGCCATTTGCTATAATCTTGACTTGTAAGTTATTTCCTTATGTGGCTCTTTACATACTAGAATGTTAACAAAACAAAATAAAAGCAAGTTCTGAGTATTTAACTAGTTTAAGATTATCCAAGTTACTATTTATTACACAAATACATTTTAGGTGTGCGATGGACACTTAATTATAGTAACAAATACTTCTGAAATATTTCGTGTGACATACACTTTACTTAACTAACAGCGTATGGATGTCTTGGCCTCTTCCTTTTGTAGTAGCTGAGGCTAAAAAATGCTGTTTAATGCATTCTCTTAGCGTGCTTTTCTGGGAATTTGCAAACTTCAGTAAATAAACTTTTAAAAGTATTTTGAAATAATATCTTTAGTTTTCAAATTTTAGAAGTTTAGCCTTTTTAGCAATAGTAAATCTGAGGTTGGATTATCTTAAATGTTGGTTAAAAAATGGTAATTGATATTAAAAGACTGTGGGGCCACTTATAAAATTGGAAGGGAAGGTAACCCTAAGTATACATGCTAAAAGAATGGTAAACTTAATTTAAAAATTTTTTTGGTAGAGTTCATTCATATCTTTGGGCTTATGTAATATTCAAATCATTAACTTTTGACAGAAACATACTGTGGAATGTGTACTGTCATTATTGGACTTGCTTTGCTAGATTTCTTTTATTTTTTTTCAGAGACCTAACTTTTGTAAAAACGGCTATTTGTGACTACCTCACAAAATTCCGAGCACCAAAATAAAGTTTATATTTAAGAACACAGCATTAATTAAAATTCTGTAGAAAAGAAAATTTCTTTATAATTTGTTATAATTTTAAAATTGTAAATTGGATGAAAATGGGGCTGGATGATAAAAAAAAAAAAAAAGAGGCCACCTAGTAGTACTGGCTAAAACAAGCTGAAGTGGGAGTGTTCGTAACCATCTCCAGAAGACACAGAAATTATCATTATGTTCTAGTTCTCCTTGACAGTTTTTAAAAACATGTTCTGCGCCTTGAAAACTTGATAGAAAACTACTTGATCTGACTTTTCATTATGGCTTGGTGTATTGGCAGGAAGTTTTGCATTGTCTAGATGAACAATGTACTCTGTGCAGTATTAGGTGTTTTTACATGTAATTTTTTTAATTGAGTCAGATATTTGCTAAAGGTCATCAATTTGGGGTTTTGCCATAAAAACAGAATTGAGAGTACCATTTAACTATAAATGGCCAGCATGCATTGATTTATCAATTAGTTTGATACTTCGGGGATATTAATGTGGGAAATATAAGGCATGGGGCATGTGGAAAACCTCATTAAAAGTGAACACTAAGTGATCCACTTTGAATTCTAGTAATAAGAAACCTGATTCAGAAGCAAGTGCTTTGAAGAAAAAGGTCAACAAGGGAAAAACAGAAGGTTCTGAAAATTCAGACTTAGACAAAACACCCCCACCATCTCCTCCTCCTGAAGAAGATGAGGACCCAGGTGTTCAGGTAATACCATTATCCTGATCCCAAGCCTTGGTTACTTAGCATGAGTAACTCTAGCTGCATATCAAATACACTAGACCTCTCCTGTCTTTGTTGTAGAGCTGGTTTAAAGATGACTTTATTGTTGTCTGGAACATTATATCCATAGTGATGAGAGCTGGGGGCACCAACATGAAATTAAACTCCTGACTTGCTTGTTTTGTCATCCTTGAATCTGGGATAAGTAAAACTGAGAATCTTTATTTCTGTAAATGTATTTCTTGATGTTTTATGTAAATATTAGTGTTAGCATATTGTTAATATATTTGTTCATTTAAAGCTTCATTTGCCTTTCTGATTTCCTCTGAAGTTGCTTGTCAGTTCTTTTATTTTGCAGAACAACAAAAAAAATCAAGATGTAATCTGTAGCTTGTCTTAAGGTTTCTAATATTCCAGTGGTCAGAGTTGAGATATAGTCATGTAATACTGAAGTTTCTATGAGCATGTTAGTGACTTTCTGGATGGCAATGCTGTAGAATATTTTAGTGTTAGATTCTCCTGACTTTTGGAGACTTTCATAGGAATCAGTTGGAAAACTAACCCTGAAATAAACATTAGGAATTTAGGTTCTTGTGTATAAAGCACACTGCCTTCACTGATTGGACTATAAGGTAAGGAACCCTTCCACGTGACTTAAAAATTATTTCCTTGTTATGTTCCCTGGAAGCATGCCAGTATGGTCCACTGGGATGGCTGGGAATGTAACCTCTGTGAATGACATCTAAGTTATCAAGGAGCAGTTACTGGGGAGTCCTGCTAGAATAGGAAGCCAGCCCCTAGAAGCTTGCTTGCTCCACTTTCCTGAGAGTTCAGTGCACCAAGTACTTTCTACTTACGCCTCTAACAAAATAGTTTGCTAGAAACAAAATATTTGCAGTATACAGCTCTATTCTAAAGAATTTCAGATAGTTTGGTTTTTGTTTTGTTTTGTTTTTAGTACAACTCCTTGACATCTGTTAACTTCACAGTGACCTTATCTAAGAGGACCTGAAAGTAAGAGGATAGGGGGAGGGGACAGGGGGACACAGAGAGAGGGGGAAGGAGAATATGATTGAGTGTTGGTTAGGTTTGATTCTAACTAACACAGTGATACCTCTGGCATTTGCGGTTAATTTGGTAAATTACTTTGATTTTACATGGCAGTGAAGCTTTTGGGAAGGTAAGTAGATATCTTTTTAAAAATTGCTTAGGGAGTTTTAAACTGAAGTATTTTAATGATTTTGAATTTCCTTTTTATGCTCAATGATTTTTTTTTCTGAATTGTGTTTGCTTAAACTAGGACCTTTATGACGATAGTGTTTGGACAGTTTTAAGAGGATGCATTCACACAAGTCAAGAAAATTCTGTTCTTTCACAAATATTGCTGCTGATTTTTTAAAGTATTTGCTTTATTATAGATGCAAATGGACTGCATGAAATAGTATTTTAGATGCTTTTTCTTCTGCATTTCAGATATAGAAAAATGCTTATCAATTCAAATGAACAGTGCATCCTTTGTAATTGGCTGATGCTTAACGGTTATGGGTCCGATGGCTAATACACACAGCTATGCGAGCAGGTCTGATGTGGAAGGCAGGCCTTGCTTGGCGCCCCCACCACAGGCAGTGATGCTGACTGCTATTTATTGTGTTTCTTCCTTTAACACATGGATAAAGGGCATAGAGTTGAAGTTCTTCAGTTTTGTTTAAACTTTAGTAAGTGCCATATACTTTTAATGAACTCAAAATTGTGTCACAAAGTAGTCCGACAGCAGTGAGACCATGGAAACCCATTTAAATCTTCTCTTCACTATACTGGTTTTAGCTTACAACCAACTTTTCTAAAGCAATTCAAGTTGAACAAGCTCAGTTAGAAAGCTTTGAGTTATGGTAATTCTTAACTTTTTTTTTTATTGTTAAACTTACATTTCATTTTTATTCACAAAAATCTTTCAGATAATCATTTAACATCATAATAGAAACATATACTTAATTTATTTATATTGGGAAATTGTAAAGGAACCGTGATACCCAAAATAAATGAACTTATAGATCAGTTGTTATTAAGAAGGTAGAGAAGCCATATAACACTTAAATATTTCAGAAAGTTGAGTTCTTACTGTAGTTTGGAACTTGTACCCATTACTAACTCCATCCCTGTTGCATAGACTTATTACACAAAGTTGATATGAAGGGAAACTTGCATTTTAAAAGTTCTATTCACTGATACATAAATTTCTATGAAAAAAGAAAAGCCCTGTTTTATTGTACTGGAGCATTTCTTTAATATCAGAGTGGGATTTAGTGTAAAGTGGATTTATCTTAGACTTATCAATGGGTATTTAATTACTTACGCTGGAAGAATACTGTGACAGTGTGGCCCCAATCGTGGAAACCTGATAAAACCTCACAGACGTATCATTGGTAACACATTACTCATTACAGTAATGACATAAGGATTAAAATATAGATCAATGCATTTTAATTTCATTAAATTGATATAGCAAATGAAATACAGATATTATGTTAAGTTTCACAAAATTAAAGTCTTGTTCTTGATAATAGCCTTTTATATCTTAGAGTAGTTGACAGTTGAGAAGTGAGGAATGGTGAGGTGGGCACAAGAGCAGCAGTGGGTCAGCCTCGGGGAGACAGAAGGGAAGCTGTGCAAGGTAGCTGGGCCTTGTAGCCTGCTTGCTTTCTAATTTTTCTTTAGAAAAGTGGAGTTAATTAATGATGACTTTAATCCTACTAATTGCATTTGGCATTAATAAGTACCATGCACCATTGTAACTGCTTGAAATGAATTTCCTCATGTGATCTTCATGGTCTACTCATGAGGTGGTCACTGTGATTAACCCCATTTTACAGACCAGGAAACTGAGGTCCTCAACGTAACTCCTAACAGCACAGCTCATTTAAACATGGACACTCAACTCCAGAGCCCACAAGGTCAAACTGTCCGGGTGATGTGGGGAAGGGTCCCAAATGGCAGAACCCCTGCTGGTTTCAGCCCCACCTTGGCCTGGAATTGGTTGCTGGGGGCAGGGCTGAGGAAGGAGTGTCAGAGGAAGAACTTGGGGACCTTGTCACGACTCCCTGTGGTCTAGGACGTCTGTTAGTAAGATGTCGCCCCAAATACCATGTGTCAGAAAGGGGCTTTGCACCTCTGCAGCCATGACTGGGTAAGGCTAAGAGCTCAGTCTCGAATGACCCCCTTGGTGGTCATGTCATACTCAGTTTGCATTTTGAGCTGCCTCAAATCCCTTTTTGAGAGCACAGAGCAGAAACCTAATAAAAGTCAACCTGACTCTTTGAGACAAGGTGCTGGGGTTTGTTGGTCCTGACATGAGCCACCCAGGGGCCGTGCCTGTCCCTCCTTAGGTCCACATGGTAATTGGCCTCCCTCTGCCTGTCGGTTCCAACTTTAAAATTCACCAGCCTCTTTAAAAAGTTTTATTTCATAATTATTAGGAAAAATTTCATCTAAGTATTCTCATTATTCTTTTTATTTCTTCTGTGTGCTTTGCGAACTCATAGGTTGTAATCTTGCATTTGTCAGAGATTTAAAGCTTGTCATTTTAGAGTTATCTTAGATTTTATCACAAACACATATTAATGGAAAGTTATTTCCTCCCCATTTTTTTTTCCTCCCCATTTTTAATTAACTGACAAAACTAATTCTTCATCAGAAAGGTCAAACAATATAGAACTATTTTGAACAAAAAGTGCAGAACCCCGCCTCCTGCTCCATTCACGTCACTCCCTAGAATTAGTACCTATTAACAGTTTGTTGTGTGTCTTCTTCATATTTTTTCTGTTATTGAAAATGTACACATTATACATTCACTTTTTAGCACATACCCATTGAGTCATAAAGTAAAAAAGGATGGATATACAGTGTCTTTGTCTTGAGGAGCTTAGAATTGGTGATCCACACATAAAAATAGGTACACAAGGTTTTTTGTTATGTTAAATAGAATTATAAGCTACTTATTATTATGTGCCTTGCTTTCTTTTCATTTCACAATTTATCTTGCAGATATTCTGAGGATACATCATGTAGCTTACTGGAGGTGCGGTTGCCTGGTCACAGAGTGGGCATGTTTTCCATTTTGTTAGAGACCAAACTGTCCTGCAGAGGTTCTAGTGTGACCACTGGGATGGGAGAGGACCCATTTTGCCAGTAATCCTACCAAGACCAGTTGTTATCAATCTTGTACATTTTAGTCAGGGTAACAAATTTTTTTAAACTAAAATTACTTTTTATAGTCATTCATTGTAAGTTCTGATATTCAAACCATCTCTTCAAAAAAATTTCAGAGTATTTCTTTTAGAACCAAGATTAAAATGCAAGCCTATTTAAATGGCCCTCTGAAATAGGATAATATAATAGTATTTATGTAGAACTTTATAGATAGTATAAATTATCTTCCAGTGCCTTCACTTTTTTGGACTTATTACGGGTAAAATTGTAAATATGCAGTCGAGGGAATAGTATAATGAATTCACGATACACCTGTCCCCCAGCTTCAGTGTTGCCTTCACTTCTGAGCAACACACTGGCCGAGTGAAGAACAAGATTTGTTGTTATTGCTGTTTCCCAGTTAAAGGTCAGGCAGCCGGGAGTGGCAGAGCCACAGCCGTCCTGGCGGCTGACTTCAGGTCCCCCCACCCCCCGACACTATTTCCTTTCTGTTGCCACTATGATCTCTTATGTGATTTACAGGGTTAAAGTTACCAGCTTTTCTTTAAGGTTAATAAAAAAAAAAAAATCCACCTGACCATTCTGAGAAGTTACAACCAGTTACACCAGTGAGTGCTTTTGACGCTTACTTTGTGGGGTTTGTTTTAGAAGAGACGGTCCAGCAGGCAGGTGAAGAGGAAGCGATACACTGAAGACTTGGAGTTCAAGATTTCTGATGAGGAGGCAGATGATGCAGATGCTGCTGGGAGAGACTCCCCCTCCAACACCTCGCAGTCAGAGCAGCAGGTCAGAAGCCACATGTGTGTGGTTCTCGTGTGTTTTGGAAGGTGGTCCGGCAGTGTTATAGCTGGGACCCGAAACTTTCAGTTGAAGCATTGAAGTTTGCACCAAAGGACATTTATCTAATGTTGGCTGACAAACTATGAGAAATGTGTTATTTAGCCCTATCTTTCAAAACAAAAAAGCCCTGTTCGCTGAAATGTATTTTTGTACTAGCCTGTGATATGTAATATGACACAGTTTTGGAGAATTAATGGCCTGTGCTGAGGAAGAGTCAGAGCTAGCGTGCAAGCAGGCTGAATTTACCTCTGAGAATTCAGCACTATAGCTTCTGGGACTTTAATAAACCACTCAGGCTTGTCTCCTGCTGTGAGGCACCATAAGAACCCCTTTATGAAATTACTGCCTTGTGGTACCCAGCAGGGCATACTTTATTCTCTGTACAATGAACATGATGGATAAAATAGTTTATATAAAATATGGGTAGTACCATAGGATTGATTATTGTAAAGATCTTTTTTTAAAAAAATTATGCCTTTTTAAAATCATTACTGTACTTTAAACTGGTAACCCATTGAAAAGTATATTTAATGTAGTTTGGTAGTTTATGTGGTAATCTGTGCTGTGTTAGATTGTTATGTAACGTTTTATGTGGCCTCCATGGATAAAAGCTGCCTACAGAAACAGAAGGGTGAGTCTGTTTGCCCCAAGGGTACAGATGAGGGAGTGACAGTCCTGACTGCTCCTCGTGCACAGGGCTCCTCTGTGGGCACGGGGGTAGCTGAGCGCTCTCCGGAGTTAGGGGCTGTGCTAGCCCACATAATTAAACCATATGATCATGACGTAATAAACACAGGTCTTCCTTTTCTGCCTTCGTGCAGAATTTTTGTTCCTGTCAGTCACAGTTCCCATTGGCCACTTTGTACCCAGTGTTTGAAAGGGTATGAATTTAATGGTGTAAAGGTAGAAGCAAAAAGGGAAGGATTTCTGCTTTTATAGCTTGGAATAAAGTGTTGTCTCTTTGAATGGATTCATTCTACTTTATTTTTTAGGAATCTGTTGATGCAGAAGGTCCAGTGGTAGAAAAAATCATGAGTACTCGTTCAGTGAAGAAACAGGTAAGCGCTGTTGGGAGTGTTCAGAACCTGTGGTGAATGTGTGTTTTGTTTTGTTTTGTTTTGTTTGCTTTGTAATCTCCTTTTAAAATTTCATATTTGCAAATAAAACTTCTGGTGATATTTCTAATGCAGTCTGATGTATTATCCCAACATAAACCTTTGGGATACTCAACCCCAAATGAAATGAAAATATATCAGATAATCAGTGCTTTATTACAACATTTACGGTAGGCAAGAAACTCAACAGTCCCAGAGAAATGTATAGGACTTTCAGAGTTAATAGGCTGCCTCTTTCATAAATATGATCCCTAAAAATCATGAACATGCATTTACCACTCATTTCCCTTGGGAAAGTTCCCTCCCCTTCCTTAACACCCCCCACCCCCTAGAATTGATCATTTTAGTCAGTAGGTGTTTTCTCATACTTTTCATAGCACCTTTTTCATATATAATTAAAATATTTATTAATATCTGTTTTGTCAATGTAATGGTGAAATATGGAACTGTTTTCAATGTAATTCTTGAAGATAATATGACTTATTCTTCAGATTTATTATAAAATTCATGTTGGTCTGCAAAGATGAGCTCTCAGTGCCTGTCATTGGTCTAGTAACTTTGTCATTGAAGGATGCATATATTCTGTGACAGAGTTCCAGTTACACTGTATTTTCTTTTACTCATGTAGATGCCCGGTTTCATTTCAGCTACCTCCCTTCTTGCCCCATTTGAGAGAATGGTTTACTTAGTGTGAGGAGTTATGTACGCCTCCAGGCGCACTTCCATGCTGCAGCACACGGTTTTCAGGGTCTAGAAAGTGGTCTCCTTGACATATCGTAGGTGTCAGTCTTGCTTGAAACTGTATCAAATGCACAGTTCTTTCTTTTTATTTGCTTTCAAGGTGGGTGGAAGCACAACCTCATTATTTTTACATGTGCAATAGTTTTTTTCTCTTAAGTAAAATATATACAAAGTGTAACTTCCTGTTGAGAGAGAGAAGGAATGGAGGAGTTATGGGACTTAAAGTGAGAACCCAGGCTTTTGTATCAAATAGGAGATTTTTACTGCTCAAATACTGCTATCTAGAACAGAGATCTTTGAAAATGGTATTACCAACAGTAAACTTCTCTTTACCTTTATTGTAATACTGTTGGCTTTTCTATTCAAATTCAAATTGAGTGTAGGGGGATGGCGGGTATATGGCGTTGCTATCTGGTAACTCTTTGAACAGGAGGATTTCCTCTCTGATGAATTAAATGATGAAATCTCAAGCAAATTTCTCACTTGTTCAAGCAGAAATGAGTGCTGTTTAACTCATTTGAAAGAGTACTTTTTTATCCTACTAATGACTCTAGAACTGTTAATTTGTGAATGTGTGTGCACATATATGTGTGTATATATATGTATATGTATATATGTATATAGTAAAATTTAAATAATTGACATGCTTTAAAAGATAATCCCCTTCACTGAATTGAAGTGGCTTGTTTGAGTAATAGCTTGTGGTTTAGATGGGACATACTAATTTTCATTCAGTTGCAAGTGCTTCAGACATACTCAACAGGTTTGGGGGTTGCAAATTATAATTAGCTCTGTTATTCAGAGCTACTTAGACTATGCATTATGTAGGACATTGCTTTTTCCTTCTGTTTTGCTCACTTTGGGACTCCCCCCCTCCTTTTTGTACTACCCTTGAAAGATAAGTACCCACAATTTAGGAATAGGTGTTACCATTTACTGATGACCAGGTTTATCTTATTATAGGAGATTAAAAATCACTGTAATTGTACCTGAGGATGGAGCATTTGTTGAGTCAGTGCATTTTAGGATGGAGAACATTAATGGGAAAATTTCTCTGGAAGGGAAGATACGCCTTGAGGTATAATTTAAAGTAAGGAAGAGATGTGGAGCTCATTGACTTCTTTGTAGATTACTGGTATTTCATAAAAGACAGTAAACAGCCACTAGAAGCTTGTACACATTAGCGGGTTCTAACTTTTTAAATTCTTAATGTTCTCAATAGTTATCATAGTTACCAGTTTTAATAACGTTGGAGGAAAGTGGGGCATATAGAAACAAAAGGAAATTTGAGATTTTCCTGTGGATTCTAGCTATGCCTGCTGGTCTGTTTCCTGTTACTATGAATAATTGAAGAAGTGGCTGTGAGAAGGTGCCTTTATCTCCCCCTGGCAGCATTATGGAAACTGGCTACAAGCTCTGAGAGCCCCTGCACAGTGCTGACACATAGTGGGACTCAATTAATGGTTTTCAAAGTCCGTTGACCTCATCCCTGTAGCCTAAGAAGGATGATCATTATGATGGAGTCCTGCAAACTCACAGCTCACCTGGCAGAGCCCCCCAATTCAGTACCTCCCATTAAACAGGGCTGGCTCAGGCTTTTAGGCTGCTCTAAACACAAATAAACGTGCATGAGACCCAGTGGGAGGGACACAGTTGATATTCGTATTTGAATTTTGAGGTAGATTTAAGAATGGACTTTTTGGTGGTATAAAACATTAATTCTTTTGTTTTCCACATTGAGTCATCATGTAGACCTTTTTGCTTTGAGCCATCTGTCCTGGGGAACAATTCAATTACTTTATGTATTAGAAAGTCAAAATTGTTTTAAAAGTGAATTCTGACTATATTTCTTAAAATTTTTACTCCTTAATAGTTACATGTGTTTTCTATCAAGAGCTTATTTTAAATTCCAAGGTGTGTGTTTTAATCCTTTTTAGTGGAACAAAAAAGAAAGAAAAAAAGAAAGAAAGAAAGAAGATATGTGTAGAGCGTTAAGGAAAGTAAAACTCTTAATCCCATTTGTAGGATGTCCTTATTTTCTCCCTGGGTGAGCTGTGATTTGGTTTCTTTGGTAGAATATGTAGTAGGTTAGGCCAGAAGTAGGAGGGGTTCATGTCTTTGTTATATTAATATTTTATTGAGGTGCTTTCTCTTTCTTTTGTACATTGACAGCATTTCCCTTTTTTATACTATAATTGAGCTTTGTTTCTCCATTGTGACTGCCTAATTTAGTAATAGAATGCTTAGGAAAGGTCATATGTTCTTTGAGGTTACAGAATTATCATTTCCTGGATGGCTCTTTTAGAATCCAGGTGACTGGAAGAGTCTATTTATTGCCTGATGAAGGTTGCTGGGTCATGTGAACAATGGGACAAAAAGGGCTTAATATGTTTGGAACTTTAACTATCAAATGAATAATAAAAATTTTGATAGACTAGTTTTGAAAAGATACACATTCCTCAAATTATTGTGTTAAACATAAAAGATTACTTTATAGGCCTGTCAAATTTCATGGTAACTGTTCAAGAAATAAATTGAGTGGATTTTGTGTGTGTGTGTGTGTGTGTGTGTGTGTGTAGAAATAGTGTCCTAACTCAGTTCTTCATTGTATATGCCCATTGGAAACTGGCTTCTAAAAATTGGGGCATTGAGGGTAAGGGGTGGGGGCTGTTTTCAACTATCACCAGAGACTGGTCAAACTGACTACCATTTAGAATAATTTGCTAATTGTTTTGCTATTAGTAATGCAGAACAGGTCAGTATGATCATATTTATGTGAAATGAAGGTTACAAAACATTTCTGTATATAGTTCTAGGGGCAAGAAGGTGATCCGATATGTGTGGTCAGCTAAACAAAGCAGAGGCTCATAATTTGGGACATTCACAAGAAATAGGCCCTGGGACAATTCTGCAGCAGCTCCAGGTGCTGCTAAATGAGGTCTCAGAACTTAATGGCTTCCTCCCGGCCCCTCCTGTTAGGCAACCCCACAGCATGTTCCCAGAGAAATAGCTGACCATGAGAAGAAAATGGGTATCAAGGAGAGTCAAGGACAGATCACTGAGGCTGTGAGCGTCAGAGCTTTCTGGGAACAGAAGTGAGACAGAATGCAAGCCACCCGCATTGTCCAGGAAGTGATCCTGTATACTTTGGTGCCAGCTTTCAAATTATGGTATGGTGAGGCCACTTAGAAGGAGATGGGAAGGACAGTACAGGACGAAAGATGGCCAAGAAGGGAATCAGGAAGTAATAGATTATAGAAAGGGTAAAGTTGGCCTTTTTGCTACCTCAAACACACATAATTTTGAAAAACTGTCAGAACTGAGAAAAATATAGTTAGTATCAAAAGAGTAAAAGCAGTAGACCAAACATTTGAATTCCACTCGAGTGTGAACAGATGGAGGCTCACCCTGGGTTTCCATTTTCTCTGGTTATCTGCTATGTCACCTTTGCCTTTGTACCAGAATCTCCAGTTCTGCAAAAGATAACATTTCTTGAAATCACTCCTGAAATGTGGGAGTAGAATGGGACACTGTTGGGGCTAGAAAGAAGTAAGGTGGGTCCTGGATGGACCATCACTTGAATTGACTAGAATTTGTCTCTAAATTAAGTCCCGGTTTATGTTGCTGGCTCCTGAGGCTTCCAGCAAACATTTCTTTTCATTTTGGGCAGCTAAAGTCTGGAACGTTAGATGGTGTTCTGAATACGTTGGTTTAAAAAGCTGCTTTATGGTTGTGACCATTTATAGAGCCATTAGGGCAGAACCAGATATTAATGGGTTTTGACCACATTCCTCAATGCTGTCTTCTGGGTGCTCTCTAGGCAGGTGGAAAAACTGTGTCAAATGTGAGATTTCGAAGAAAAGTTGAAGTTCACAATCTTTGACAATATTGAGGGAAATCGTCGTCTCTGAACAGATGCTGTGCTAGTCTGTCATCCAGTAGAAGTCTGTGCCTTTATACGTCCCCTACCGTGTTTCTACTTGCCTTAATTTTCTTTGCAGCATCTCTGAGATGGCTTAGTAGCCAAGTGTGACCCTCAAGGCAGGCTTGGGTGCACTTGTAAGTGTGTAAAAGCAATTCCTAAACTGCTGTAAGTGGTATTTATATTTATATCCCTGATTTATGTGATCCAATGTTCCAGAAGAATATTACATATTCTGACTTGTTTAACAGCCTAAAACCAAAAGGGGAAAAAAAAACATTGGAAGAGATGCTTAAAACGTCATACGAGAGGTACCTTCTGCATCCACAGCCGTCCACAGGCTCAAGGGAGACACTATTGATCATCTTAACCACTGAACTCTGGATTTGGCTAACATGCATCACAATTTTAACCTTACCTAAATGCAGTGTTTGGAGTGTTAATTTTATTTGGCTGCTATGTATGTGAGACATCTTGTCTGAGAGATTTTAATTGTACCATTGAGTAAAACTAAAACTGTGAATAGTGATGCACAGAAATTACATCAGAAGTACAAGGTTTAGCTTTACATGGTTTCTTGTTTAGAGTTATTAACTATATGGAGGAATAAATGTCTTTTAAATATTTTAAAACATTACAAAACCTACAATGTAAAGTTGCCATGAGGCAGCCAAAAATAATACATATGGCATTCAGGAGAGCAGTTGCTAATTGGCTGCTGCCTGAGAAAATGGTACACTTGGTGTCTACTTAACACTGTGGGTTTGGCAGAAAGCCAAATTTGGGGTCAGGTTGTTGTGAATGAAGCTGCATGTGGTTAGGGAGGAGTTAAAATGATTCATGTCTTAGAAGCCGTAGCACGTCGAGTAATGTGCAGGGACCTGTGCGTGTCGGTCTCCATCTCACTGGCCTCCTACCAGCTTACAACGTGCTCATTTTTACAAGAATGTCCTGTGCTGCTTTTGTCATTCCCATTTCGTGTTCTTGTGGGAGTAAATCATTACTTTTGGAATATTCTAGTAGATTTTTTTTTAAGTATGTGCCTGAAATTTTATTTTGTTGCAGAAGGAATCTGGAGAGGAGGTAGAAGTTGAGGAATTCTATGTGAAATACAAAAACTTGTAAGTAGATTGTGATTTTTTTTTTAATTGGGGAATTTATTTTTAAAGTACTAAACAATGATTTAAAAATATTGGGAAAATAAAAAACATAATTGGGAATGGGATACTTTGGTATGGTTTATTTAGGGCTTTGAAGGCCATTACCTAATAACTTTTGTGGTTTTTAAAAATTATTTTTTTCAATTACAGTAGACATTCAGTATTATTTTATATTAATTTCAAGTGTACAGCATAGTGGTTAGACATTTATATAATTTATGCAATTAACCACCCCCGGGCTCTATACATAATTGTTGCAACATTATTGACTATATGCCTAATAACTCCTATATCTTTGATAATTTATAAATTTGATTTTTCTGGAAAATGTGTAATGGGTATAAAAGTTGACTAGCTTTCATCTATAACCAAGAAGATCCTTTTAGAGGGAGTAAAAACTCATGCAGTAATAGAAAAGTGAGTAACATAACATTTGGCTGTCCTCTGAAAATGAATTTTACTCTGTGGGTCCACGCTGTCTCCTTCACCTGTGCATGGATGCCAGGCACTTGAGATGCAAACTCTAGGAAACCATGGCATCACTCACATTTTGAAATGTAGCAAACTCTGATTTTGTTTTATCTCTTTTTGTTTGTTTGTTTCTAATTTTTGTTTAGTGAATTTGAATTAAATAACTTAAAAAAACTGAATTGAAAATACAGTGACTTGTTGTTCTGCGGTGTAGATGTAGGCAGGCTACTAGGACCAAACACATTTTGATGAGGCAGCGTCGTCTTAAGCATCAGTGGTCATGCTGCTGAAGAGGACTGAGGCCATTTGCTAACCTAACAACTTTAAACTTTTTAAAAGAAGGAACTGAAGTACCATATTAATAAATTCTGGGTCTTAAAGAGAGGCTTTTGGGAGTTATTTTCAAAACAGCTTAGGAGACTTTACCTACCCTAGAAAATAAAAACATCAAGTCTCGTGGTTTGTTATTCTCCCTGCTTGCCATTGGCATATGTTAGTGAACTGATGCACTTTTGAAGTTCTACGAGCAAAACCTTTTACCAAGTAAGATGAAGAAGTCTCTTTTCAGTGTTATTGTGAGAGAACAAGGAAATAGAGCTTGACATTAAAAATGCTCAGTAAATATTTGGTGCCATCTTTTTATACTCGGAACGTAAGTTTGCGTGCGTGCGTGTGTGTGTGTGTGTGTGTGAGAGAGAGAGAGAGAGATATTTATCAAATCAAACAAACTTGGAGCAAAGTTTAATTATTGATTGCCAAACAAAGGGCACTACTAGATTGGCATCTATCCAAATCAGAGTGGCGCAGTGGGGCCTGGGGTGCCTGATTCATAGCAAACACCTAACGTAGCCTGTACACAACGCAGAGGAGTGTGCGGTGCCCCAGGGACCACCGCCAGGCTGGGGAGACCAGTTATCCTCCACCAGTCATATGAGATGAGGCAACGGTAGCTGTAAAAAAAAAAAAATAAAATATATATATATATATATATATACACACACACACACACACACACACACACACACACACACACTTTCCTATCTGACATTATTGAGTTCTGAGGAAAATTATAATTTTTATAAAATTAAGAGTTTCTGTTGACCTTTTATTTTGACATAATTTTAGATTTACACAAAAATTCCAAAAATAGTACAGAGAATTTGCTTTTCTTTTTGTAATTAAAAAGTATTGTGTGGAAAGATACTTTGAGACTATTAAATACGATAATGGTTGCTTCCTCCCTCACTCCTTCTGCCTTATTGAGTTGGGTTTCAGCTATAAGGAAGAACTCTACCTTCTTACTCATTTCCTCATGTAGAGTGTAGACTTGTGGCTTCTCATTCAGTGGATCAGAATTCTTTCCTATCATATCATTATTTACTTTGCTCACATTATCCCAGATTTGGCCAGCGGAGCCCCTTCGAGCTGTCTTTGCTCTCCTCTTGCCTTGTCCCTTCCTTCTTGGACCATTTCCTTGCTTTCTGGTACCAGCAGATGTTCCAGACTCATCTTGTCATTTTCCTGTTTTAAGTCCTGAAATTGGTCCTTTCCCCAGGGAACCTTGCTTGTTTTTACTAGAGAAGGGCATTGAGAAACCAAGACTTGGGTACTAGGTGTGCTCAGTGCTGCTGGGGAGTCACTGTAGGCCTTCTGAGTGGATAGGACTGGGAGGAGGTGCATGCGTGTGTGTGTGTGTGGACATGTGCGTGCATGCCCATGTGTACGTATGGTTACATGTACACATGCTGCACACGCACATCTTAGTTACATGTACACACACCTCAACCTGCCTAACAACAACAGTGAAAAACGACTCCTTTCTATTGAGACTCGCAATTTTATTTCAGCCCCTCGGCTTCATTCTGTTGTTTCCCCTTCTAGTACTGATAACTCCCTTCTTTGACCACCAGAAACCTGGCTCTTACGCTTCATAATACGTTTGCTTATTTGTCAGTCCTAGATTATACAGGAAGTGGTTTCAGCATTACTAGACCATATTTCTGTGAAAAAGAAGCCTACTAGCAAGTTCACTCAGTGTGTGTTTAGAGTTTTTAGCCTGAGAGAATAAAGGGTGAATTTCCTTGGGTTAGTTCTTTTCTCCCCTGCCCCCTTTCAGTGTAGTTATGTTATTTATTTGATACTCAGTTTGAGTCATTAGTTTCTGTTTGTATTTATATTCCATTTTAGCTCCTCACCCCATCCTTATTGTTTTTTTATTTATTTTCAAGTTCATGAAATATTTACGTGATTTAAGAGTCAGAGCTGGACACAGAAAGATACTCAAAGAAGTGTTATCCTCTTTTTCTCTCCCTTCCATTCCTATTTGCCTTCTTATTAATCCCAGATTTATTCTTTCCAAAATTCTGGTATGAACAGGCAGAGATACACACACACACACACAAACACACACACACACACACGAGTATACATATTTTACATACATAAAATATATCTTATTATACTTTTTTCTTACACACACAAAAATAACATATTAGCTGTACACATTTGTACTTTGCTTTTTTCACAGTACTGTAGTCTGGCAATTACTTGACATCAGTTCATGGAGTGGGTGTTCCTCATTCTTTGTATAGTTGCATGGCACTCCCACCACATGGCTGTACCAATAGCTTACTCAGCCAGTCCTCTATGTACGTGGCATTTGAGTGGCTTCAGATATTTTACAGTTAAAGATAATACTGCAGTATACGAGGGCTGTCCAGAAAGTAGCCAGCCAGGTAGTGTTAACATAGAGGCATTTATGGCTGGATGTTTTTCTGGACAGCTCTCTTATATTCTCATGCCTATATATTTTCAAATTGTTGAAGGCATAATTTCAGGCTAAATCCCTGGAAGTGGGATTACTAGATCAAAAGCCCAAAGATATATGTAGTTCTGTTAGATGTTGTCTAATTCCCTTCTGTAGGGTTGGGTCAGCTCTGTTAGCATCTCAACCAGTAGCACCTAAGGGCACTTGTTTTCCCCGAACCTTCCTACATAGTGTGGTTTTCTTTTCACTTTTTGTGAGAAATTATATTTCATTGTAGTTTCAATTAATATTTTCTTTTATTAGGAATGAAGTAAAACTTTTTTTTGTAAGTTTCATGGACATTTTTATATCTTATATTGCCAATTGTCTGCTCATGCCTTTTGCCCATTTTTCTATTATGCTTCCTTCTGTAATAGTTCTTTATATATGTGTGTGGGATATTAGTCTTTTATCTGTGTCATATGTTGCAGCTACATTTTCCCAGATTCATTTGTCATTTGTTATTTATTACATTGTAAATTTAAAAAGTATTTTTATATAGTTAGATTTATTCATCTTTTCTTGGATCTGGCTTTTGAGTCTTAGTTAGAGAGCCTTTCCCTACACCCAGGTTAAAGAGGAATTTACTGTGTTTTCCTCTGGGACTTGTAAGGTTTCATTTTCTGTGTTTAGGTGCCTGATCCACTTGGTGTTTTATCTCATGTATGGTATGAGCGTGGCTGTAATTTTTTTTTCTTTGCTCAACGTTGTTCCAGCATGATTTTTAAAACGTCTATCTTTGCCCCAGTGATTTGAGATGCAACCTTTATCATGTACTGAAGTTTCATGTTTATTTGGATCTGTATCTGTACTTTTATTCTGATCCTTTGATCTGTCTGTCTATTCATGAGCCAGTAGCACACTATTTTCACTTAAAGAGGCTTTATAGTATATTTTAATATCTGGTGTATCTAGTTTCCCCTAAGGGCGTTTCCTTTGTAATTTTTTCTTGAATATCCTTGCATGTTTATTTTTATATGTAAGTTCAGTATTAACTTACCTGGCTCCATAAAAAATACTAGTTTATTTTTATTTACATTGTGTTAAATTTACAAAGTTTATGATTTGTGTCGTCATGCAATCTAAAAACAAGAATGTCTTTCCACTTGTTTCAACTCTACTTTTGTATCTTTTAGGGTTTTTAAATTTCCTTATATTAGTTTGACACATTTCTTATTAAACTTTTGTATGATAATTTTATATCCTGCTACATTACCAAATTATTTTATTGTATTTTTAAATTAGTTTTCTAATGACTCTCTAGACATGATCATTATTAACATTTTGATATATTTTCATCTAGTCTTTTCTCTGTGTGTATGTGTGTACAGGGTTTATATCAATTCATGTCTACATAAGGTGTATGTATTTAAAGTCTTTATCTCGTTTGACTGATTGTAGGACTAAATCATTCTCACTTTGAAAATGCATATTAGACATTGCATAAATATAAATGATATGCTACTAATACTTAATACCCCAAGTGTTTCCATGTCATTAGTTATTTTTGAATGATTTTATAATGGCTGCATAATTTCTAAGAGTAGTGCCTTGATTTTGAAAGAGGTATGTATTCAAGCACCTCATTTCTTTTTAATGTCACCACTAAAACGAAATAAAAGACAGTTGACACTATCAGGACCCAGGGAAAGAATGATGGTAGAAAAGAATATTGAAATACCAAACAAAGTAACGTCAGAGGTCCCATAAAACATAAACTGTGTGCCTGTGAGTTTGGGGGAAGGAAAAGGGGAGTTGGAGAATATTTAAGTTAAAGTTAGAGAAAACACAGCACGTTTTCTCAGAGCAGGGAGTGGTGAGTCTGAAAGAGGGAACTTGACCATTGCAACAACAGGGCAGACACTGGCGGCAGAATTCACAAGGGAGCAAGGGACATCTTTTCAGAGCTGGAAGAGCTGGGCTGGGACAGCAGGGACTGGTTAGGTGTAGCTGGCAGCACGTGCAGCGAGCAGGTGGTCAGCCTGTGCTCCCGGATTGCTCTAGAAGCACTAAGTTTGGTTGACCTTTGCTGTTTTAAATGTGAATCCTTTTAACATGATAAAAACGCTTTTATTTCTCAATTAATGATAAAAGCTCAAACATAAATTCATAATTAAGGCCACCCTGTCATAGTAATTGTTTTGTATTGAAGTGTAATCCATTCACTCTTGAAAACAGCTTGTCATTAGGTCCTTTTCTTTAATGGGAAATGGAGAAGAGAGTGAGGGAGAAGCTCAGGACAGAAGGCAAAATTTTGGCACTATTATTGTTTTTCTGTTTTATTCTCAAATATTAGTACTTATATTGAATATTGCTCAGCAGCCTCTGTAAGTAATTAAACAGGTTGTTAATTATCTGTTAGTTGACTTTTAGAATAATGGAAGATCTATATATAATAATAAAGGATTGATTATTTTCTGCATGTTTCAAGTATATTTCATTTTTCAGCTCGTATCTTCATTGTCAGTGGGCATCTGTAGAAGATCTGGAAAAAGATAAGAGAATTCAGCAAAAGATTAAGCGATTTAAGGCAAAGCAGGGCCAGAACAAATTCCTTTCAGAGGTATGAAATACCTGGTTTCTTTTCTGAAGTTTTTACTGTATTAAAATGTTCTGAATTTTTCTTTTTAGTTCAGTAAATTATTAAGAAAAACTAGTTTGCCTCATTTGGTGTTGTTACTTGCATATTGGTAACTGGTTATTGCTAAAAAAATTTGTAAACAGGAAATTTCTCATTCTTCCTGTTGCTTAGTCTAGAACATACTGGTCTTTACAATATTATGTGGAAATGTGGTATGATTAAAATCTTGTAATGAAAATACAGTTAGTAGGCAGTGAAAAAAGTAAGTAGGCAAAAGTTCTATTAATTTTTATAGGTAAAAAACTCAGTAAGCATTAAGTACAAGTTGTAGGAAATAAAAGTTTATTTCTATTGGGGAAGGTATGCAGCAAACTTCTTTTGTTCAAACCAATACTTGATTACAGAGAGTTCACTAAACTCATTTTCACAAATGTCATGTGCTTTATCCTAGGTTATCAGTTATGATGAAAAGGTAACCAAATTAGGGCAGGGAAGAAAATCGGCATTTTTAAGAAGTACCAAGTTCTCCTTCAACATAGTGAACTATATTTTTTTAAAAAATGTAGTTGACTTTCACAAACTGCTTACTGGGTTCTCTGGATTTTTAATCATCAATTTGGTTTCACTTACAGCCTCAAGTAGATAAAATAGAAACCTTCACATTGAGAGATTAAACTTGCTGATTTATTAGTTTTCTTCTCCATAAAGGAGTTAACAGGATGAAAACTGCAGAGAAGTGTGAAAATTGATGCAAAATAATACCTGTTTAACTACCCACTTCACACTCCCACCTCTTTTTGGAGATGGGGGTAAGGACAGAAGAGTGTTCAGTTCTCTTATGTCATAAAATCCTTCTACTCTCAGGTGACAAGTCTGTTCCCATAGAATCTGACTCCTGTGCTTCCAGCAGGCAGACTGTAAAGTTTGTATTGGATGGGTGGTCAGGTGGTGGTGGTTTTATTGTCGGGTCCCTGTCGGCACCTCTGTTGTTCTGAGTATTAAGCTGCTTTGCAGTGCAGTAGTGAGCACTGAGTGGGGTGCAGTTACTCAGGTGTGACTCCCTCGTTACATTTTGGAGAATACTAGGGTGGTTCTTTGAAAGGGCAGTTTCTAAGAAAGTAATGGGAAGTTCTTTTTTTTTGTGCCCTTCTTAACGGGCACAAAACTTAACTGGGAAGTTGAAATTATTTTAGAAAGACTGAATTTTAGAATTCACTGCACGTTCTGCTGACCTTGTCTGTGGATTAGTGGCCGGGAAAAGGAACAAGTACTGTGGTAACTGCCCTGCTTTTGTTTATTAAATTTATGTGGACTGTGTTTTCCTGGAGTCAGGTGTCCTTTGAGGACTTGTGCCTGGCCCCTGCTTTACAGCCTGTCTATTTGGGTCTATCTTTGTGAATCACCTGTACTAAAGTGGAAATACATTATCTTGCTGGTAACTTGTCAACTGGAAATCTTAAATTTTGACCTAAATGGAAGTCTGAAAAGAGGATCTGAGGGTTAGCAGAGAAGGATAAAAGATACGCCCTTTCTCTCATCTCCCATTCTCTTACACACACACACAATCTCTATTCAGAGAGATTATTGAAACTGGAAATTGCATCACATGCATGATGGCATACATAGATTACTCGCTTGAAGGATAGAAGTATATCGGAGTAAAGTTAAGTATTTTTAATTCACGAATGAAAGCTTCTGTTTGAGAACAAATTGTCTTAAACAGTTTCTAGAAAGTTTTAGTCTTTATGCTGATATGAATAATACATACTATTATCTGCTTAAATCTAGAAGCTTTTGACACAACCAATGCATTAATATGTTAACATTTTAAATTAATATTTCAATGATTTTTTTTTTGGCCTTACTAATCAACTCTATGTAAAAGCCTTAAGCATTTTAAATACATTTTTTTTGTTTCATAATTTACAGTTCAAAGTGTCCAAACTCTGTGTTTTAATGGACATAGTAGCCCAGAAAATATTTATTACCCTTGAACAAACTGTGATCAAATAGCTTAGCTTATGTTTTCAACCTACAATTCAGGGGCTATGAATGGTGTCTTAAGTGGCTTCTCATATGTCTTTGTAAAGCATTTTAATGCAGTTATGTTACTGATAAATTAATCTGTAGAAACACATAATAATATGATTTTTGTTTTCTAACTTATCTGACTCTGACCTCGTTAAATTATGGCTTAGTCTGTAATTTCCCTTGGAGCCATATTGTTCTTTTATGTCAGATTACTTTGCGAGAAAGCGGTGTTACTTTACTTTTGTAAAGGTTGTTAATATATTGGCCAAACAACCCAATTATTTAAGCCTCATTTCTTTATCCTTAATACTTTTAGTCAAATGCTCTATGTTTAGTATAAATAAATCACTAAACCACTTAGATTTAATGACAAGATCATATTCAAATGAGGTACTAATATTGATTGGCAAAGACAATCAAACATCATAAACTCTTCACACTAAAATATGAAATTCACTGGTTTCAGGGTTTTGAGCTCTTGAATAACATTCTGTAAATGATGCTATAAGGCATCGGACAACTCCAGTAGTTATGAGAGTCCAATAGCACTACTGTGCATGGCTCTGAATCTTCATTGCAAGTTGTGGTTTCAAGAATGCTAAATGCATTGCGTACCATAAGCCTTTTGGATTGCTCATTAGTGAATTGTAATTTCACACTTCATTAAAAATATTCTTAAACATTCTCTCACTGTAAAAAGGTTTCACACAGTAATTAAAGGACTCAGTTAACAAAGTCTGAGAAGCCTGATTTCCTCCTAGGGAATGATTTTGCTAAATTGTAACCTTTTCAATAACTATAATAGAATTTGCCAAATATAAATTTGTATTGCTGTGACCCAAAATATTACTGCCTGGTGAAAAGTGAGATATGTTTACTCTCAGGAATTACATAAACATTTTAACTTTTTTTTTCCTCTGGTGCAGATTGAAGACGAGCTTTTTAATCCAGATTATGTGGAGGTTGACCGGATAATGGATTTTGCACGCAGCACAGATGACCGGGGAGAGGTAACAGGGCAGTTAGGGGGCGGGGACTGACACAGCTCACGCATGTTTACGGAGAACGATCCCGGGATCCTAACTCTAGTTCTGGTCAGAGCCTTGGATCACAGCTCTCAGTGTCTGCTTTAACTGGAATGTATTGACTTACTGTTAGTTTTATGACTTAATGATAGTGCTAAACGTGGTTTATGTTTAATCTGAGAGCTTTTTGTAAGAAGTCAATTTTCAATATGAAACAAATACCTTGACATTTTGCACAATTCCAGAATATGATCTACAAAAAGAATTCCATACATTTAGTATAAATCTGTTAGGTAGCAGAAATTTTTCTTATGTAATTAAGAATGCTCTTGTAGCAGAATGGAGTTTAATTTTACTTAACACTGGACATCTTGAGTGAAGTTGATGATGTTCATTGAAGATAACATAAAGACTATCTGTAACATGTTTTACTTTTCTAATTTTGCTTAGTTTTACTTAAAAAAAACTTGCATAGCATAGTTACATGGTACAGCAAATGGGTTTTTTCCTTTTTTTTTTTTAATTTTTTTTTTTTTTTTTGAAAATAGAGGTATCATACAGTATTATATTAGTTGCAAGAGTACATCATAGTTATTGAACATTTATATACCTAAAGAAGTGATCATCATGATAAGTCCAGCAACCATGACACTATACCACACTGTCACAATATTATTGACTATATTCCCTGTGCTGTATATTACATTCCCATGATGGACTTGTTTTCTATGTAGAAAGTTGGACCTCTTATTCCCTTTACCTTTTCTACCCCAACAAATGGTTTTAATGTCACAACCAGACCCGCATGCCTTGGTCCTGAAATGAAGGTCAACAAACCTAATTATTTTCTAGAGGAAAAGACAAAGGAAATCCCATTGAACTGCATTGCCGAAAATATTTTGCTCTCCAGTCTTCTAAAACTCAAACACATTATTTTAAAGTGATTAGATACAAACAGTATCTTTCTTTTTAAGAAAAAGGTAAAAATCCTAATAAATTATAGCCTGTTTCTCATTCTTTAAGAAACTAGCCAATTAAGTAAATAATTTACCTTATAAGTCTGAATCAGACACCTGGTGAATCAAATTGAGCTATGATTTACTAGTGATTTCTTTATACTTTTTGGCTTTTGAACATGACTTACCAGTGACTTAGATAAAAATTAATTAGATAAAAAGTAATACTCAGTAATACTATTTCCAGTTTAGACCTGAGACTCTATAACTAGGGACTGCTGTTCACTGGTCGTACTTTTAAAACTTCCACCATATCAGTTTTACTGTTGCTGGTGTCTGTTGATAAACGAAAGAGCACGTTTTTCTTTACACATATAGTTGTTGGTCAATTACTCCAATTCTGATTTGTTTAAACCTGACCCAGCCTGTGACTCACTACCTGGTGAAGTGGTGCTCACTGCCTTACGAGGACAGCACGTGGGAGCTGGGGCAGGACATAGACCCCGCGAAGATCGAGGAGTTTGAGAAGCTGCTGTCCAGGGAGCCGGAAACAGAGCGTGTGGTGAGAGGGGGCTGCTTGTGGAGGGTCCAGTTTGGAGACAGCATCCCGGGGGAGGTCTCCGAGAAGCCACTAATGGGATTTACTTTATCTGAAACAGGAACGACCTCCTGCTGATGATTGGAAGAAATCAGAGAGTTCCAGGGAGTATAAGAACAATAACAAACTCAGGGAATACCAGTTGGAGGGAGTAAACTGGCTACTTTTCAATTGGTACAACATGTATGTAAAACACCTTTGCTTCTCTTGTAAAAAAGCCCATAGTTTGTTTCCTTTGTAGTTATTGAAAATAGGACTCAACTGGAATTTAAATGACATTTGAACTTTCTAATAAGCAGTATAAAAACAGCAAGCATTGGAAGTATGCTTATTATTTGTTTATTCGGCAAATAATAATACAGACGATGATAGAAATATTTAGAAATAATTGTTACTTCTCAGAGGATTTTGTTTTACTAAATCTAAGGAATAACTAACATAGAACTTTGTGAGTATAATGATACATATTTTGTGAAAAGAATGCAGTGACTACTCTCTGTACTCATTAAACTTTCCTTGTTTTATTTCCTTCCAAAGGCGAAACTGCATTTTAGCAGATGAAATGGGTTTGGGAAAAACTATCCAGTCCATTACATTTCTCTATGAGATATATTTGAAAGGAATCCATGGCCCTTTTTTAGTAATTGCCCCATTGTCCACAATCCCCAACTGGGAAAGGGAATTCCGGACCTGGACAGAGTTGAACGTGGTTGTGTATCATGGGAGTCAAGCTAGTCGTCGGACCATTCAGTTGTATGAAATGTACTTCAAAGATCCCCAGGTACAGTTTTCGTTGTGCCTATTACATGCATTTTAGGGTGTTGGGAATTAAAAAGGCCTCAGCGATTTGGGGTAAGATCTAGATTTTGCAAAGTTCAGAAATTTGCTTTAGATTTCTTACCCAATTTATGTTTGTATTATATTTCTACATCTTATGATTACACCTCTTTATTATTATAGTTTTGGTCATACTGATTATTAAATTAAAAACAGATAAAATTTTTTTACCTTAGATGACTACGGAAAATCATTTAATGTATTCATATATACTAATTGGCTTTCTTTTGCAATTCTAAGAAAAAGCTAAACGAAACAATGGGGTTACTAAATAATGAATAGGAGACTATTTTGTCATACTGTTACTAGAAATGGGAAAGATTAGGCATGTAATATTGATCGACACACTGAATGAAATACATCCAAAGGGAAGAATTTCTGCTTTGGCTCTTACTATAGATTGCTGTGAATTTTTACTTAGTCTTGTTCCCTATGTGCAATTATTCTATGACATTGAAATGATAAATGACACAATGAAGAAGGAAAAATATTAGCATGTGCTAAAATAGTTTTAAGTTATAGGTGGTAAATGGGAGTCCTATAACTGGAAATAGGACAGACTTTTGTTTTACATGTTTGTTTGCTCTGAGTGTAAAATCTGCCCTATAATTAATTAAAGGAGAAAAATATGAAAATCTATTTTTGTGTTTATCGTTAACCCATTTCCCGTTTGCCCCGAGAACACTCGCTGGTGGTGCTTGCGGCTGCAGCGTTTACCCCGAGATAACTGAACGGTCCGCTTCGTGTGCTTGTGCTTTGAAATTTACCACACGAAAAAGACATTATTAAATACGGATCATCATATACTTTTTTTATTTATTTTTTTGGTTACAATAGGATTAGAGACAGGCTTTGTTTTAGAAATAACTCCAAGAACAGTTTTTATGTTTTATTTTCACACTGAAAAGCAGCCAGGTTTGCCTCAGCCTCAAAGACCATGTTTATGTAAAATTAAATGAATGCAGCAGTGAGCTGCCCTTTTTTTTCTAAACGGGAAAAGGGTTAAATTTGGGAAATGATTATAAATTCTATTCTATGTGAATGTGTTTTCATTTCAGTGCTTTAAAAATAAAAAACAGGTTATAAAAGTTAAGGAAGGTAATAAGTTTTAAAAAGCAAAAACGTTTTTTTAAAGTTAGCCTTATTCCATGATCCCTTTGGCCTTTCCCCTTTCGGAATTTGCAGGATGTGACTAGAACGGGCACACTTAGTGGCGCTTGACTGCATGTGATCTGTAAGGAAATTGGATCAGACATGTTACTACGAATTTTCTAGCTTCCTTTAAAAAGCAAAGATGTTAAAGCCTTGTTATGCTGTAACAGCTTAAAACCTCCGAACACCTTGAAAACACAGTATGAGTGTTACTAGGTGAAGATGTCCCCGAAGGCATAAATCCATGTGTCTTGTGCTCTTCTCCCTCAGCGTCGTTCCTGTAGTCTGGAGTGCTGAATAATAATCCCGAGTTGTCCTTGTAGGGTCGAGTGATAAAGGGGTCCTATAAGTTTCACGCCATCATTACTACCTTTGAGATGATTTTGACTGACTGTCCCGAGCTGCGAAGTATTCCATGGCGCTGCGTTGTCATTGATGAAGCCCACCGGCTGAAGAATAGGAACTGCAAGCTCTTGGAAGGACTCAAGATGATGGACTTGGTCAGTGATCATGGGGTGATTCCATGGCCCCCGGCTAGAACCGTTGCCGCCTTAGTGCCGCCCCCGCTCGGAATCTGACACCTGTGACAGGTGTTCGCAGAATCTGTCAGACACCGAGCGTCCGGCTGCCCCACAGTGGCTGCTGAGTCCCTGATTTTTACGTTGTTGGCTGGGGTTTCTTCAGAGTGTAATCATGACTCTTTCACTGAGATGAGTTTGAAGTGTTTGCTTTTCCCGGTTGTTTGCAAATACTGCCATTGCGGTCCACGTTCACTCTGGGGCTCATAGGTGTTGGCACCCTGGGAACCGGAGGACATATACTTGCAGGTTCTCACGGGCTGCGTCAGCGTGTGGAATCGGTTCAGTTTGCACAGACGCTTAGATGTTTGGGGCATTGCAAGACCTTGAATTTGATGTGAGGTTTTAGACCACACTTTCTAGCCTCCTAAGAGATGGTCAGGTCTTCCTGATTAAATTTTTCTCGATTTTCTTCAGTGGGAGTATGGGACTAACGTCTTAAGGAAATGGTAGCCTTGGGTTGACTTTTCTGCCTTGCCCTGCTGTGCGGGAGGTTCCCTAGCGGGTGGGGTGAACCTCACGTCCTCAGACTGCTGTTCACTCTGGCTTTCAAGGTGGATTCTGGTTCCTGGCTTTGCTTTTCAGTGCACCTTTTAGAAGCAGACTTATTGTCATATGGCACGTCTTGCATGTTTTGAGGAGTGTCAGAAAAGTACAAAAACTTTTTTAAAATTCCTTTAGTGTTGGTGTCTGTAGGTTGATTTGATGTCCTCTTGTTAATTGAGAGTCTGAGATGGGAATTCAGCGGTTCTCAACCTGTGGGTCATGACCCCTTTGAGGGTCGAACGACCCTTTCACAGGGGTCGCCTAAGACCATCGGAAAACACATCAGATATTTACATGACAATTCATAACAGCAACATGACAGTTATGAAGCAGCAACGAAAATAACTTTATGGGGGTCTCCACGACATGAGGAACCGTATTAAAGGGTCGCGGCCTTAGGAAGGTTGAGAACCACTGGTCTATATGTTCATGGCTATAAATTCTTTATTGATGACTGAATAGAACTTTAGCTTTCTGTTGCCACAGGTTCTTGGAAGCAGCTTCTTTTCTTTTTAAATTAGGATGATTGGAATTGCCAGCTATTCTTTTAATTTAAATAAAAATATGGTTTTGTTTAAAGGAAAAAGTTTGACTTACTGTATTGTAGGATGGGTTTTCCTATCTTTTTCCCTAATGAAATACTTTTAAAGCTATCCTAAGACCTTTCTCAAAGCAGTTTATATTATTTGGTGGCCAACCCATAAAACAAATTCGAACCCTTAGAAATGGTGACTACTTTTGAGGATGTGGGTGAGCATAAGGAAAAGAGAAACCTGATGGCTGTATTTGGTCTCTTCAGGTAACACTTTAGCATTACACTCAAGTAAACCTGTGTTTACAGGGAACTGCTAATGCTCATGAACTCTCTCTCTCTCTCCTGAGTAGGGCCTCGTCCTCACAGCGGTCCCCCCAAGGGGCAGTGATAGCATCCTTTCTGGAAGGCTATCTAGTAATCACACTGAGGTTATCCAGTTGTCTGTTATTAGTTCATATGTCCCAGAGAGTAGATTCTTGCTGCACAACAGCCTTCCCTTGGTGAACACAGATTAGTTAACTTGTCAACACCAACAATCTAACTGTCATTGGGAGACTTCAAAGGGTTTTCCAGTGTTTCTATTAATAGTAACACTTCATTAATGGATTAGAATGTGTTATTTAGGTAATTGTTCTGTTACATATTGCAGTGTTCCCTAACCTTTTCACACAGTGGCACATGCAGAAAATGCTAATATTTGCATGTCACTCAGGGTAAGCCAAGAGGGCCACCCATGGCCAAAGAGGGTCCCGGTGCCCTGACTTTCACAGCCCTTCTGGCTGTCCCAAGGACTTGGCTTAACTCTAACTCATTCATGGCTCAACAACTGGAAGCTGTGATTAGCAGATGAGCAAAATGTTTTTCTGATAATCAGAAATCTCTGTCTCAGAAGAAATGTTTTGAAGTTGGAACACACAGTCATTCAGAATTAGAATATCACTCTATTTGTCTAGTTCTGAACAGCTTCTTGCCTGGGTTTTATTGAACTCCTTACTTTCAAATAAACATGATGAGAACTTACACACTCACCTTTTCATTCCTCTTTCCTAGAATGAGTTACAGTGAAAATAGCAAATAATCACTATATCAACTGTGAAGCAGGTCACAGGGAACTAGACTCAGGCTGAAAGTACACATGATAAGTATTATCTTCAAGGGCATCCTCAGAAAGGAAAGACCAGTGAGCATCTTCAGCTGTCCCATCACAAAGAAGATGCTTGTGACACGAATGGTCTTCACTGGTGCTGCTGACGGGGACATGAATGGTCTTCACTGTCCTCCAAGGAACCCTACCTGTAGAAAGCCAAACCATGTCCTTGTCCCTCACTGACAAGGAAGGAGTTCTCTGGAGGTGGCAGTAGTTCTTCATTGATTCCATGACCTCATCTTGCATGTCAAAAGGCCTCACACAAATTATAAGAGTGCTGAAATGAAAATTAATGGACATCACTCCCTCAGAACTAAAAACAGTGGTACCATTTTCAAGTCAAAAGCATATCTGCTGGTATAGTAGAGCTTGGAGGTGATAAGCTTGCTAGCGCGAGTCTCTTACCTGGTACTTTGAGATACGTGTATCGTTTTATGTTCACCTACCTTGCAGTGGGAGCCTAGTTCTATTCCACTACTCATGCGCAACCTTAGAAAAGGGTCATCCATGTAAATAGCCGTTGGTCTACTGGCTTTAAACAGCCTTTGAGGGGAAGTCACATAAAATGGAGTTTCTTTTTTCGAATACATTTATTTTGCAGTTAATAAATTAAAAGGCTTTTTTCTGAAGTAATTGATAAGAAGTTCAGGACTTAACTCAGTAATAAAGGATATGAGAAATTGGGAGACAAAGTTTATATCAGTACAATGACACTTTTTCCCAAAACTATGACATGAGTTTTTAAAAAAATCTTGGATGAAGTACTTCAGGACTGGAATATGTCAGAGATGTGGCCTGTGTTACCCACCAATATGACTATATATTTAAAAATCTCAAATTCATTTGCAAACTCTTTCTCTCTGAATTTAATGTGCCCGAAGACGATGGTAATGTGTGTATCTTCTGAATCAGAGACTTCTTTATTTAAAAGGGAGAAAAGGAAGAATAGAAGCAAATTGAACTGCCTCACCTTGCTTTCAAAGAGCTTCACTGACTGATAAAATGTGGATATTAATAAAATTATCATGTCCTTCGTTATATCAGTCATCTAGTATTTATTGAGCATATACTCCTGGCTTGGTAACCAAGTCTTGTCAGATTCCAAGTTAAGTCAGGATATTGCTTTTGAACCTACTAGAAGGTATAATCATTTTTTAAAATAGTTTTAATAGCTGTGCTGTGTATCAGATGGCCAATGTAGAAAATAACATAAGGCACTTGAGATGTAGTATTGTTAAGACTGGTGCCTGCCAAAGAGTTCTCCCACGTTGGATCTGTAGAAATAGAAGAACAAGGGTTCATATGCATAAGGAAAGCTGGGGAAAGAGCTTGTGAACGGGAAGAATTGTTTTAAAGAAATACCTAACTTGGTTCAAGGGATAAAGCTAGAAACAGCATGTATTTAAAAAAAGTGATTGTGGTATTTAAAACCAAGCTGACCTCTTTGCTAGTTTGAAACTTTTGCAGAACAAAATAGTTTTTCATGTGCTGTTGCAGGTAGAAGAACTCCTTTTGTCTCCAGTGTAGTCGTGCAGGAAGCCAATGGGGAGATGGGAGCGCTGTTGATGTAGCGAACAGAAAGAATCACGAAAGCTTTATCTGAATCTAGGGGTTTTAGGAAAACTCAACTTTGGTGGGGAAAAAGCACTGAGACTTAGGAGACCCATGAAGCCATGACGTTAAGATGTTGACCTCGTAACCCCAGGAAGAGACGAAGTGACAGGACACACTTACAGGGTCTGCAGAGTTCCAGAGAGGCCCCTCTGTGTTTGTGTCTGAAGCAGGGACCATGTCTTTCTTGTATCTACACCATCATACCTGATTTCTATTCTTTGCATAGGTGGGGGCTAAATTAACATAAGTGAGTAGATGTAAAAACATGGATACCTAGAGAAGGGCTTTGGTTTTTCAGGAACCATTTTTGGTTATGATTTAATCTGTTGCTGTATCACTGTAGGAACACAAAGTGCTGCTGACGGGGACCCCGCTGCAGAACACTGTGGAAGAGCTCTTCAGCTTGCTTCATTTCTTAGAACCAAGTCGCTTCCCTTCAGAAACCACCTTTATGCAAGAATTTGGTGATCTGAAAACAGAAGAACAGGTACTTTCACATCTACTTTGTATTTTAGTCATAAAAGGTTTGACAATTAAGTTCGTGAACTCTTCCTAGGAAAAGTGCTGCATACCTCATTGCTAAATATCACTTCAGTCACCTTCAAAGTACTCCCCCTGGGAAGCTATGTACCAATGCCAGTGCCTAGTCCACCCTTCAGAGCAGTTTGGGAACTTTTTTCTGGAATGGCCATCAGAGCTGTAGTCGTATGACCCTTCATGTCCTGAATGTCATCACAATGTCTTCCTTTCAATATTTCCTTTATCTTCGGGTAAAGAAAAAAGTCTTTGGGAGTGAGTAGGGAGGGTGTTCCAATACGGTTATTTGTGTGCTGGCTAAACACTCCCTCACAGACAGCACCGTGTGAGCTGGTGCATTTTCATGATGTAAAAGCATGAGTTGTTGGTGGAAAGTTCAGGTCTTTTCATCTAATGTTTTTTTCATGCAGCCTTTTCAGCACTTCCAAATAGTAAACTTGGTTGACTGTCCAGCTGGTACAAATTTGTAATGAAGAATCCATCTGATATCAGAAAGGGTTAGCAGCATCATTTTAACTCTTGATTTGGACTGACCGAACTCTTTTGGTCATGGACAATTTGCTGACTTCTGTTGCGCCCTTTGACACTTTGTTTCAAGGTCGTATTGGTATACCCATGTTTCATCAGCAGTGATAACACACCCCAAAACATCATCTTGCCTCTCCAAAAGGTCTTGGCAATTTTGACTATCTTTGCTCTGTTCATCACTGAGCTCCTTCAGGACCATTTTTGCACACACCTTTCTCATGCCAAAGTTTTCAGTTAAGATTTTCCTAACTGTTTCTCTTTCGATGTGTACTTAATCTGCTATGCTTCTCACAGTCAATTTTGACACAGAATTCGATGAATTTTTGCAGTGTTTTCATCAGTTCTGCTCATTACTGGCCACCCTGACCTCTCTTCTTCAGTGACGCTTTCTCTCCTCTCAGAAAAACGTTTAATCTATTTGTACACTGCCGTTTTCTTCATGCCATTACTCCCATAAATTTAAGACTAACATGTCCCTCATTTTACTTCCACTCTTGCCAAGTTTAACAACAAATGTAATGTCTGTTCATTGCTCTAACTCAAGCTCCAACATTCTCACAATGGCACACAAAAACACACAACAACAATAATGAACGCCACTCAGCAAGATACCGCCACACGTCAACACGATCACAGCTGTGAGACACAGGTACACCGAGATCATGACACCTCACCAAGCTGTTTGTACAGGGCTGCCAACATAAGCTCATGGTGACAGGTTCATGAACTTAATCGTCAGACCTCGTATGATTGATGCCTAATGCATGATATGGCAAAAGATTAACATTTAGCTTTGAAAATGTAAACGTATCACTTTTTTCCTACCTAATAGACAAGTGAGCTTTATACCTCCTTTCCTTGGATATTCTACGTCTTCATTGTGGGGTTTGTCATGTTTGTTTGTTTGCTCTTTGCTCCCATGAGGAGAGCTTACATACCTGTTTGGGTGATTTGCAGACATGGCTATGCTTTTCAGGTTGGTGGTTTTGCTAGGTATACTTTTGGGGATAGTGTTAGAAGCCTCTGAAATTTGTAAAACTATTTGCTTCCTGGAGTTTTGATGTTCTAGTCTTATTTCTTAACCAGTATCCTTGGTCACGTTGCTTACTTTTCTGAGTATACATATTTTCATTTAGAAACATGGGCCATAACTGCCCCGCAGGATTTCTGTGAGAAGTAAACGAGGTATTATGTATAAAAAGTGTTTGTGTATTTTATACATTGCAGCAGTTATGTGGGTATTTGCTATCATGCTATATTTGAAATACATACAGAGGTTTGCTTTCTTCACATTGTGGTCCATATGTTCCCCTTCCCTAACTTACTGTCTGAAACCTCTTAGTTGAGTTTAAAGGGAAGTCTGTTTTGTTTTGTTTTATTTTTCTTAAAATAAGAACTCCCTGGTATGCTAGATCCTATTGCCAGTCAACAGAAAAGAGACCCAGAAAGCCTGCTCATTGATGAGAGACTAGATAACTCCCGGCTCACTTGCTCTTTCTAGAAGAGAAGAGAACTGAAGCAGAGTGTTCCCGTGCCACTGTCTCTTCCTCTTCCTCATCATCTTATGGGTTAAGACAAACCGAAGGGAAAGCAAAATGAATAAATGCAGTTATTTCTGCTGTGTACTTTTCAAGTTTTCTGGCTGGTCAAGACTCTTGCGCAGGTGAAACAGTCCATTTGAAATAGAATCATTCAACCTTCATGCACTTCTGTTATGAGAACCGAAAGATCAGTGCCTTATTCCCTTGGTGGGCTTTGACACATGACAACAAATAGTAAATAAATAGGATAATCCTGATTTTCATGTTGGTGATTTTTAACATGCAAGCAAATCATGGTACCAGTATTTACTTAAGGTCTTTTTTTTAGGTGCAAAAACTCCAGGCTATTCTAAAGCCAATGATGTTGAGACGTCTCAAGGAGGATGTAGAAAAGAACTTAGCCCCCAAAGAAGAAACCATTATTGAAGTTGAGCTAACAAACATTCAGAAGAAATATTACCGAGCCATCCTGGAGAAGAATTTTACATTTCTTTCCAAAGGTGGTGGTCAAGCTAATGTACCTAACCTTTTAAACACTATGATGGAATTACGAAAGTGCTGTAATCATCCATACCTTATTAACGGTAAGCCTGGCTGTTTGTAAACTTACTTAATGACTGTCAAAGCACCGGAAATCCTTTTCTCCCTCCAGACTGAGGATTTTATGGTTTGTAATCATTACTATATCCTGTCATCTCAGTGTGGGTTTCACCAGCTTCCTACTCTTTGTGCTGCCTCCTTCTGTGGCGGCTGAGGGCAAAGGGCCACTGCTCCTGCCGATCCCTGAAGCAGGACCTCGCCATTCTCCTGCATCCCTGGGTCAGTGTCTCAGCCGATGGTAGCGGGTGCTCCATGGTGAAACACCAGCAAGTGCTAACACTTAAAGGGAAATGAGCTCCTGGGTGAGGTTTTCTGGCAGCTATTAGCTGGAAGATTGCATAGGAGAAAATTTCTCCCAGTCTAGAGGCCTTTAGCACCTGTTTTCTGAAAAGGGTATTTTAAGGCTTTGATAATAGTTTGTCCCTGTTACTAATGAATACTTTATGGTCTTCCTGTTTCTCAACTAAATTGATAGTGTTATGTAACCGATGTGAGTAAAAACCTGTATTGTATACTTCCAAAAATCATTAAAGGAATAAATATTTCATGGCTGTGATGTGTAAGATGCCCGGGAGAATACAAGAGCCTTCAGTTTATCAAGAATCGAGATTAGGAAAGCTGGTAGAATGCGATGGCTTTGAGACAGGCCCACGGGGGTGGGAAGGATTTTGCCATCCAGGGTTAGAAAAATGAAGGGCATTATGCTGATGTAGTAACATGAGCAAAGAAAAGGAGGCAGGAAGACGAAGGGGAACTTGCCCAAAGTCTTAGCATTTGCAAGACACTGGGATGGTGAGTGTACATGCACTGGGACCTTGCCGAGGAAAGCCTTACGTGCTAGGCTGTGGGATTTTGGCCGTAGTCTGTAGGCAGCAGAGAACCCTGGCTGGTTTTAGGCTGAGAAATGATTAGAAATGTGATTCAGAATGATTGACCTGGCAACGTCATATAAAACAGATGGCAGTCGGGAGAGACAGACATGCTTGAGGCCGTTATTCATATAGTCCAGGCCGGAGGTAATATGGAGTAAGATAAGGTGGTGGCCTGTGAACTGGGGGTGCTTTTGCACCACTCTAATTGGCCAACAGTGCGATTCAGCTCCCTTCTAGGGGAGAGGAGCAAAGCCTGGTTTTGTCTTTATCACAATCCATGAGGTTTAAGGGCAGCTAATTTAGCGTTCCTAATCTGTCCTTCTTTCCTGACTTACACACCTATGAGCCACCTCTGATCCAGAAGTTCCTGTTAAGTAAATGACAAATGGTCTGCATCTAGAAGGCAGTCTCAGTGTAGCACCTGAGATCATTGCCGTGTTGTGACATCATTGAATTTCCTTTTCAAACTTTGTAGTTCTAGCTTGTCTTCCAAAGAGAGTATCGTGTGTGATAATTATATGTTTAATGCTGCCAACCTGCTAATCACTGTGTGTTTAAGCCTGTATGGCCATTATGGTGAGCGTCACCAGCCCGTTTCTGAGATGGGAGATGGAATCGGGGCTTACTTAGAGCAGTTGGGTTATAAGTAGAGCCACACACACAACCCCCTTGCCCCACACACTTACTTTTGTATTTAACGTTTGGAAAAAGAAAATGAGGCGATGTAGCCTCCAAGGGGAAGAAGAGTCATTCACAGAGGAGATTAAATGCTGCCAGCAGGGTGCGTGTGACGGGGATGGTCTCGGCAATGGTGGTTTGAGAGCCACTCCCAGTTTCACCAGGTTCCCCTTGTTTGGAGACATACTAATTACGTTCATTGAGCATCACGAGGGGGTGTTCCCCCAAAACACAGCTGGCGGGTCTTTTCTGTAGCTGATTGCTCTCTGGGGTCATTCTGTATCATTCACTGTTTGCCAGCAGGCTCTTAGGACTTCTGAGGCGTGGGGCTGTGGCAGTTGTACTAATGGGTCACACCTTGAGGTCAGCTTTTCTGCCCTTACAACAAGTTATGAAGTGTCTGTTAAGCAGGTATACGTATGACTATGCTGGGAAATTCTAATAAAACACACGCGCACCGGCGCGCGCACACACGCATGCGCACACGCTCCCTGGGTGTTACAACTTCCCAGATAACTTACGTGGACGCGTTCCACAGAGGCCACTCGGGGCCAGTGCAGCCCATTCTCCTTCACACAGTCTGGAATAGAACATACACGGATAGGATGCCAACTGTATACACATTAATGAGCAGACACAGGAAGTTTTCAGTTTGGGGGATTTGTTGTGGCAGAGTGAAGCAGCTCCAGTCAAACGAAAGTTTAATTAAACAAAACATAGCATTTCCGTAATTATGGAAAATAGCAGCAACTGTCCATGGGTTGAGAGTGGTAAATTGAGCAAAGCAGAAGGAAAGAAAGTAGAAAAATATTCTTAAGGCACGTTAATGTTAGTGTGGGAGTGCCTAGGACAGTGTTAGGTGCTCTGCACACATCAGCAAGTATTGCTGATTGTTGTTTTTCTTGCTAAAAATGAAGCAGGTAAGTGGGTAACATAAATGGAGTTATTGTTATGGACTCAAGCTTTGTTAGAATGGAATGTCCAATTTTAGGTCCCCTATGTGAGACTGAAAATAATGTTGAAAACTTGGTCAGAGCCTCCCCCAGTGGTTAGGGGTAACTTGAGTCATTTGCTCTTACTGTTGAGGGTCGGAGGAATATAGCAAATAGTGGGCAGGTCTAAAACAAGACAAGCTTACACGATAGAATGAATTTCAGAGAGAAAACAGTAACTTGTCTTTTTCTGGTAATCTTCAAAAGAAAATAATTTCTTGTTTGTTTGTTGCTAATACAGCTTTTGAATAGATAATATTGCAGTTACTGCCCTCACAGGGACCGTGTGTTTAAAAGACCAGACTTCTATACTTACTTCAAGTTCTCTCTGACACACATGCATGCATGCACGGATGCACACGCACGCACACTTTTAAACGTAATGTGAGCAGTGCTTTAATTTAGGGCGTTGCCAACTAACTACGTATTTCGGCTTCTTATAACCTGTTTCCGGGTTCATTTTCTGGTACTTAGAAATCTAACAGTAAAATGTGTCTCTTCCTGAATTGCAAAGAGCTTACAGTGTATAGTGCAACAAGACAAACTTTTAAAAAAGACCTAATGTAGTATATGAACTTAAATTAATTTCTCTTGTCTCCTGAGGGCTGCCTTGTCCTGAATCTAGAACCTAGATTTTTAAATTTTATGTTTCGAAAAACATTATTTGATTTTATTCAAGAACAGTCCTGCTAATGCTCCTAAACAGCATTTAAAAAAACCTTTTCCTAGTAAAACCTTTGCCTTTTTTTGCACGTAGGTGAAAATCCTGAATATTAGCCTGTAACTCATATGGACAAGGGCATGAGGGACGAGCAGCTCTGACCCAGCTGGCATTTTCTGCCAGTCCCTTTTTGTAAGAAGTGGCAGAGTGTTTTGCAGGCCTTCCTGCCTCATAAAGGCACTGTGACTTTAATCTGTTCTCAGATTCTTTGTGGATTAATAATTAACAAGCTGTATTTCTGCATATGACTGTGTCATAACTTGATTTCTGCAAGTGCCCTTAAAATGGAAATAGGATGGCACTTTTGCTACATCTGCCGCTGTTTGCAGAAGTACCGTCTGAATGGCTGTGGTGGCCTCACTAACCTAACCTTTAAAACCCTTTTGAGGTGTATCCCCATCTTGTGTATAGTAGTTAGTTCACGTATTTAAAAGCAGTGGTAGGAAGAGTAGATGCTAGTTCCTGGCACAGTTTAAGGCTGGGAGCCAATCTCATTAGGTGGATTTGTTTATTTCTATTTTGTAAAGAATAGGTGACTGCATCCCTGTCCTTCAGAAAAGAAGCTGAGCACAGCAGTCATGCCCTGATTAACCCCAGAGGCGGGAGGAGGCCAGACCGATGCTGTGTAATCTAGTTAAGCCACCTAAGCAGTTGAGGGAAGCTTAGCCTGCTGCTTCCTGGATAAGTGTGTGTTTGGGGTCAGGGGAGGAAGCGATGAGGAAGACGTCAGTCTCCTGAGGCTCCTTTCTGACGCACCCACATCTTCGAACAAGCAGAAGTACACGTGGGGATATGAGAAAAAGAGGGTTAGGCATAGAAGTCTGACATGGAACAGGCATATTTTATTTTATTTAAAGTTTGAAGCGGTTTGCATAATTCAAGGTAGAGTTTTTGTGCCTTACGAAATTATCAGATGAGACTGAATATGGAAGATTTAGAGATTGCAGTACAAATTGTGTGTGTTTGGATCCCCTAAAGAATAATCCACCAAAATTATCCTGAAAAATGGATTCCCTTTTGTTGTAGTCCTTTTGATGGTATCATTATGCCATTATAATTACAAACTACTGCCCTTACACTGTAATTATTAGAACTCTGTCCCCTTGTTTCTTAGTTTCAGAACAGATTTTGTTGTTTGTGTTTATATTCAGCTAGTAAACAGTTCTTTTCTTCAGCAATTTAGGTTCCAAATTTTCTGTAGGTATCTGGCCCTTGGCTTGTTTCTGCCACTTCTGGCTTAACAGTCTGTTGTTGAAATTCAGTTTCTACAATCAGCAAACATTTGTTTGTTGGAAAAATGTGGTTTTCCCTCCAAATGCCTAAATGTGTTGTGCTTCAAACTTTGATCCCTTTTATATTTTCCCAGTTTTGTGTAGGCCTAACTTTGAGTAAGTGGATGAATTCATGTTTGTAAATATGAGCATAGCATCCTGGTTCCTCCAGTTTGCAGTGGGTTTTGAAAGCAAGTTCATTGTTTTTAGTAATAAAAACCTTTTACGGTATTCACGTTCTGCTGTCCAATCTCTGCAGGTGCTGAAGAGAAAATTTTGGAAGAGTTTAAAGAAACACACAATGCAGACTCTCCAGATTTTCAGCTCCAGGCGATGATCCAGGCTGCTGGCAAGCTCGTGCTGATTGACAAGCTGCTGCCAAAACTGAAGGCTGGTGGCCACAGGGTGCTTATCTTTTCCCAGATGGTGCGCTGCTTGGACATCCTGGAAGACTACCTCATTCAGAGACGGTGAGGGCCACCGTGCCGTAAGAGTGAAAAAGGAAAAAAAAAGACCTTACCTGGGGCTCTGAGGGGTTCACCCTGAAGTGACTTACGGTAAAGGGGATGGGGTGGGGAAGACGTGCTACATTTCTTTGCAAAAGCTATAGATGTAGGTACGACCGTTACTCTGGTTGGTGACTGCAGGAGGACTCTGCATAATTTAGTGGGCAGTTTTGTTTCCCATTTCTTTCATTTGACGAGAGGAGACTGGTTCTTACCTAAACTTGAAGTTGTTTTTCACTTTACAGTTAGAGGTGTCAGCTATTTTTAGAGTTCAGTAGTTTCACTGGAGAGGAAGTAAAATGTAGTCTTTGGGCATGCAACCAATTACGTAAAAGAAACTACAACAAAACCCATTTGCTCTGAAATGATTTCTGATAAATAATATTCTGTTAATTACATCCCAAATTGTATTCCTTTCTTTAAAATCAAAGAAGGAACGAGTACGTGGTGGCCAGTTGTGAGGCCTCCTCGTGAACGCTGACCTTTTCCAGGTACCCGTACGAAAGGATCGACGGCCGAGTGAGGGGCAACCTCCGCCAGGCGGCTATCGACAGGTTCTCCAAGCCCGATTCGGATAGGTTTGTTTTCCTCCTGTGCACACGGGCAGGAGGGTTAGGCATTAATCTCACTGCTGCTGATACCTGCATCATCTTTGATTCCGACTGGAATCCCCAAAATGATCTCCAGGTAAACATGCAAGAGATTCTTCCTGCTGCCTTTCTTTATTTAAGTCATTTGGCTATGATGGAGAATCCCACCAAACCCATAAATTACAGTCGTGTAGTCACTCGGGCGGTGTCCCACGATCGGGGCAAATGAACCAACCAGTAATCAATTTATTAATAATGTAAAAGTAATTTCTTCATACGGTAACCCTCTTCTACACTGCACCTCTGTTTATTAGAACAGATGCTCTTGTGGCTGACAATTGAGTATTTCTTTCTCTGGTGGCCATTCATTTTCCTCTTCCTGCAGGCCCAGGCTAGATGTCACAGAATAGGACAGAGCAAATCTGTGAAAATCTACAGGCTGATCACGAGAAATTCTTACGAAAGGGAGATGTTCGACAAGGCTAGTTTGAAGCTCGGTCTGGATAAAGCTGTGCTGCAGTCCATGAGCGGACGGGAAAACGCCACCAATGGGGTAAGCCACACTTGCGCGGCCCGCTCTCTCATCCCGGCTCCTTCCGTGACTTAACTGATGGTGAGAAGTCCCGGCCTCCGCTTGTCCTCCAGCCTCAGTATTTGAAGCGCTACGAGGGCTGTGCAGAAACAACCCAGCCCTGAGTGCCTCTGTTTTCATGTTACGTGGCTGGATGCTTTCCCAACAGTCCTCGGATTTCAACCTCACATTTCCGTTACCATTCAGGTTTACCCTTTTTGAGAAAAAAAAGAAACATTTGTTTAGTCTACAAACGTTTCAGCTCTAGATTATTTTAAATATTTCTCTAAAACAGGTACAACAGCTTTCCAAGAAAGAAATAGAGGATCTTCTACGAAAGGGGGCCTATGGTGCACTCATGGATGAGGAGGATGAAGGGTCCAAGTTCTGCGAAGAAGATATTGATCAGATTCTCCTGCGGCGAACCCACACCATCACCATTGAGTCTGAAGGGAAGGGCTCCACGTTTGCTAAGGTGCGAGTCGAGGCAGGTGTTCTCTGGAAATGTAATAGAGTTTACATCCAGCACCTTGTAAAATGCTCATGAGGTGCACGTGCAATGCCTGCTTCATATTGTGAATGACGAAATTATGTATTAACTCCCTGTGGAGCCCCAAATGCATAAAACGTTCCTTGTTCATGTTTTGGGTTCTGTTCTGTGTATGTGGCCCTGCTCGTCACCTCATCTCTACTTCCCGGCTCCCCACGCTAATTCTTTGCCTGTGTCCTTGACCCCAACCTCTTCACTTAAGACCCTGAATCCTGACCTCACCTATAAGAGCAGTCCGATCACTTAAAAAGTCTCTATTTTCCCCTCAGCTCCAACTCCGTAAGCCATCTTTCAGAGCTGGATCCACACACACGTTATTTGCACCAGCTGTCTCCACTGCCTTCCTTTCTACTTATTTTTCAGCTTCTGGCTTGCACCCCTCCCCCACCTCTCTATCAGACTAGCTTTGGAGAAGGTCACCACGAACCCCCACCCCACTAGAGCTCCTCTGAGGCTTCACCTACACATGGTCCATCCAGCCACACCCGGGCTCTTCCACACTTCTCTTCTTAACGGCTGTATTGAAATGCAATTCACTTTCCTGTAAAATTCACCCATTTTAAGCACACAATTCAATGCCTTTACTGTGTTTACACTCAGTAAATAACAATCAGTTCCTCCCTCCTCCCCCTCTCCCTCACCTGTACCCCAAGTCCTTGGCAACCACTAATCCACTTTCTCTCTATAGATTTGCCTGCCCCAGACATTTCCTGTAAGTGCAATCCTACAACGTGGTCTTTTGTGTCTGGCTTCATTCACTTAGCACAGTGTTTTTAGGTTGTAGCATGTGTCAGGAATTCCTCCTTTTTACCACTGAACCGTGTTCCATTTATGTGTCTGTATCTCATTTACTGGTTGATAGTGGACATTGGGGCCGTTTATTTATTAGTTGATAGTGAAATTTTTGGTTATTATGAATGACGTTGTGAACATTTGCGTACAGGGTTTTGTGCTTTCATTTCTCTTGGCCTACATACCAGAAATGGGACTGCTGGTTAACCCTTGAGGAACTGCCAGACCATTTTCTAAAGTGACTGTACCATTTCCTATCTCACGGGCAGTGTTTTAGGGTTCCAGTGGCTCCACATCCTTGGCAACACTTTGTATTGTCTGACTTTTTGATGATGGTATGTCAGTGAGTGTGAAAGACGGCCCCCCGTGGATTGATCTGCACTTCTGATGCTGTCGAGCATCTTCCCATGTGCTTGTTGGCCAGCGCACACCATCTTTGGAGAAATGTTTATTCTAATCCTTTGTTCATCTTCTAAGCCATTTATTTGTCTTTTTATTATTGAGGTTTAAGAATTTTTAATATATTTTGGATAAAAATTCCTCTTCAGATAATACAATTTGCCACTATTTTCTTTTAGTCTTTTCTTAATGGTGTTTGATGTTAATGAAGCCCCGTTTACCCATTTTTCTTTAGTTGTTTTGTGGTTTTTGAGCATTGTCTAACCTAAGGTTACAAAGATTTGCTCCTTTATTTTCTTCGAAGAGTTTGATAGTTTTCACTCTTACATTTAGATCTATAACCCTTTGAAGTGAATTTGTGTGTGTGGTGATGTTGTGAGACTGGGGTCCAACTCCCTCCTGCCTGTGGGCATCCAGCTGTCTCAGCTGCCCCAGTCTTGAGAGGCTCTGTGACCCAGCACCTTCTCCCTCACATCTTCCTGCCTCTTTTCAGGTTCTTTCTTCAGCTCGTTCTCTCTCCCTCTCTCCCCCTCTTCCCCCACTCTGTCCCCCTCTCATGCATGAACATGCGCATGTGCACATAGCCCTGTTCACCCGAATAACACTATTCAGATGCCGAAGTTGGGTGCTGAGGATTTTCCCTGGGTTCCTTCTTCTCCTCCCTGCTTCACATCCACCCAGATTCTAATTTCTTCAACTTTACCTTTTAAAGAATTTCTCTACTCATTTCTACTAGAGCTGTTTTCAGTCTTCATTATTTCCTCCCTAATCTAAAGTGGCCCATTCTACACTGTTGTACTTTTCATGCTCGAAGGCATTGGTGACTTTGAATATGATCATGTCCATCTTGAGATTCCCAGTTTCAAATATTTCACTGCTTGCTCAGGATGGAGTTGGGACTCTGTTAACAGGACATGCAAGGCCCTGCTTTGACGAGGCTTCTGCCTGCCTCTCCAGCGTGATCTTTGGCTACTCTCCCTGACTACCTTTATCGCCAGCCACATGACACAGTTAATTGCCTTTCTTCTCCTCTGTGCTTTTCACATGCTCTGCTGTGAAGATTTTCTGCATTTCTCAGGCTTTGAGCTTTTAAAGTCTAATCCAGGCTTTTTTTTTTTTTTTTTCTGGAGACCCTGTTCTGTGTTCCCAGCAATGCCTGCCTTGTACCTCTATGCCCATCCCACCTGAACCTGGTTAGGGCCTTCCTCTGTGTATCAGTTGCACCTGCACATAACCTCTCTTACCTATCATCTTTGGTTTCCTGATCTGTCTCAAGCCCTGGTCAGTGAGCTGTCTGAGGGACAGTCTTCATCCTAGTCCCATGGCCTGCGGAGTCTGGCACACGGTGGGAGAATGCATACATGTTTGAGGGAATGAATAAACGAAAGCTGCTGTGCATTTTGTCTATGAGAAAAGCATCTCAAACTAATGCATTTTCTTTCCCCTGTAGGCCAGTTTTGTTGCTTCGGGAAATAGGACAGATATTTCCTTGGATGATCCAAATTTCTGGCAAAAGTGGGCTAAGAAGGCTGAATTGGATATTGATGCCTTAAATGGGAGGGTGAGTTGAGAGGTTCCATTCACACCCTGTCGGACCTAACCCAAGGTCACTTTTGCAGAAGTTGCAAATGAATCTGCTGTCTCTTGTAGAACAACCTGGTTATTGACACCCCAAGAGTGAGGAAGCAAACCAGGCTGTACAGTGCAGTGAAGGAGGATGAGCTGATGGAATTCTCAGACCTGGAGAGCGATGCCGAGGAGAAGCCCTGCGTGAAGCCCCGGCGGCCCCAGGACCGGTCCCAGGGCTACGCCAGGAGCGAGTGCTTTAGAGTCGAGAAGAATCTGCTTGTCTATGGGTAAGTTGGGCCCCCGAAAAACAGCGTTCTATTTTTAAAACAGGATCCCAATTGGTACAGAAAATGATACTTGTGTTTGGATTCCTGAGTCCCACAGCGTAGTCACGCAACTGTGCAACCACTCTGATGGGCCTGGGCTGTTTGGTAAAAATGCTCCAAACAGTCCAATCCCCGTGAGTTGGAAGGAGTGCGAGTTTGTCCCTTAAGGAATTATGTCAGGTCCAGATTTACCTGTTGATTCATCGTAATTCAGAAGAAAGCGTCAAAATTACAAAATCTTTTCTACTTTATCCTCACATAAAAATTATGACTATAGTAATCCTTAAATGTGTTTCTGATAACACAGGTTTGTTAAAGGCGATCTTCTCACTTGTAACACTCTTCCACCTCATCTGAAACATAAACAGAGAGTCATCTCAGCTCTGTGCATGTGTCATCTCTGAATCTGTGTGACACCTCACACAGTGCTTTGAATGGCAAGGTGCTCAGTAATTATCTGAATCTGTAGATCAGAGTTCTCTGCCATTATGTGGGACTGTAGGCAGATTCCACTCAAATAAAAACCTGCCACCAGAACAATAGATTGCTATACCTCTGATGATATCCTGTCTTTGATGATTACTTTTTCCAATGGATTATCATTAATTTCAGAATAAATGCAAACATTCTGTTAGCAAAGCACACAGAGCTCTTACCTGGCCTTTGTCTCTCTCGTTGCACCTTTCCATGGGCAGTCCAAGCGTCTCTTAGGACAGACCTCTTCACCTCCTTCGATGTGCTGTGATCTGTCTCATCTCTGTCTGTCCACAAGCCCTTCCCACTGTCTAGAGCCAACCCCACCCCCAACACACGCCTTGATCTGCCCAACCTCTCCTGTCCCTGACACGCTGTGCAGGTGTCACCTCAGCCCCTGCACCGGAAAGTCTGGTCTGCACTCTCCACATGTTGTTTGTGACTTTGAGTAGTTGGCTTTTCCTGATGGCGACCCAGTTAGCAGCTTCTTGAGGACTGGGGCTCTTCTTTTGTGTCCTCAGGGCAGAGTACAGTGCGTGCCAAGTCAGTGATTGTCTGTGGCAGAGATGAAGTTAGCTGAAGCCTGTGCTACATCTCAGTAGCTCAGTCCCCTCACTAATGATCTGTGCAAGCTGGCCGTCCTTTCCTGTCTGCCCCCACGTGGCGGAGACACCCCGCCCCCGCCCCACCTAAGCTGTTGGCTCTGCGCTCCTAATGTTTAAACCTAATGATCAAAGTTGAGAATTTTGCTGGTGATTTTAGAAAAGGAGCATATTTACAGCTCCTGAAGCTACAAAGTGTGCTTAGGGTATACTGTCTTAGTAAAGCCCTTCCCTCCTGCCATGGTGTCACTAGGTAGTGAACACTTAGTGTGAGCCGGGATACTCTCAGACAATAGGGAGACAGGCACGAGCAGGACAGTTGCAGCCCCACACAGGGCAGGCAGATGAGTGAGTGGAAATGCAGCAAATGTAATGATGCCTTGGCAGGGGTGCTCCATGCAAATGGGGCATAGAAGCATGTCTCCTCTCCCCACTTCTGGAGTCAGGGGAATAAACAAAGGAATTCCCTGGAAGATGACATGCGTAGTCTGTGACGGGATGGACACAGCGAATTAGCCAGGGTAAGAGCGAGTGTTGGGCGTTGGGCAGGAAGAAGAAGAATTTGCGACAGAGAGGAGTGTGTCCGAAGGCCTAGAGGCGAGGGCCAGCTGTGTGATTTGAGGAACAGAGAGTTCATAGAAGCCGAAGGGCACCAGGCTGGGGGGAAGGCAAGGCCTGCGGGCGATCACCGTGCTGCTCACAGCAGAGGCCCTGCCTGCACAGCTCTCGGTGGGGAGCCGGGAGGAGGGCATTGGAGGGGCTTGTGCCCATCCTGAGTGCTGCCCTGGGGGCGGCCTGTCTGTTGTAAGCTCTCACTGCACAGCACCCAAGAGAATGAGTGTAAGACTTTACCCCGGGATCATAGCCCTGAACAGACCGTTGGGTTCAGCAGTGTCCTCTTGGGTTCTGTCCACAGTCCCACCTCCCACCCATTTTACATGAGGACCCGAGAGCTGATAGAACATTTTTCCTGTGAGTGCTCTTGTGCGTGGAGTTAGCGCTCCCTATTTCGAAAGGAAACTTGAACCTGTTCAAAGTCTTCCATTCATTCTCATAGCATCCCTTTGAGGTGGGTCGCTGCACCTCGAAGGCACCTTGTGTCTCAAGTGGGCAGTCAGCACCGAAGCATACAGACCGTGTCAGAGTGAAGCAAAGGGTGAATGTCCAGGTCCTGGCTTGCTTTCATGTCCTGAAGGTGCTGCCACTGCCCAGGTCTGGCTAGGAAAGCCTGCGTTAGTCCTTTTACTTCAGTGGCAGCTCCCCTCTGTAATGGCTGTTTTTAACTCTCGCACCCTGGATTGTGTTCCTGTCCCCTGACGTAAAATTGCTACTTTTGACCGGAGATTTCCTAACACTGCTACCTGGCTGTGAAAGTAAAGCCCCAGTTCTGAACTGAAAGGCCCCATCGGCATCTGAGTATTTGCTTTGCAGCTGGGGACGATGGACAGACATCCTTTCGCACGGACGCTACAAACGTCAGCTCACTGAGCAAGATGTCGAGACCATCTGCAGAACCATCCTTGTGTACTGCCTCAACCATTACAAGGGCGATGAGAACATCAAAAGCTTCATCTGGGATCTGATCACGCCCACGGCTGATGGCCAGACGCGCGCCCTGGTCAATCACTCCGGTAGGTCCGCTTCGTGCTCGGGGCACCCTGTGACGCAGTCTGCACCCCACGTTTCCCTGTCTTGGTTGTGGACAGGTCTGACTCAGACACTGTAACGGGATTGTAAAAAGCTTCTGTTACCATTGTTATTATGATTCTAGGTTTATCGGCCCCAGTGCCGAGGGGCAGGAAGGGGAAGAAGGTGAAAGCCCAGAGCGCACATCCGGTGGTGCAGGACGCCGACTGGCTGGCAGGCTGCAACCCCGACGCTCTCTTCCAGGAGGACAGCTACAAGAAGCACCTGAAGCACCACTGCAACAAGTAGGTTTGCCCGGGGACGCAGAGCGCTTGTTGGTTCTTCAAACTAAATAAAGAAGTATTAGATATATATAAGTAAATGTACACATCGGTAGTGACTGTGCACAGCCTTACCGTTTTTCTTAAACATGCCAGCATACCTTTAGATGCCTGACTTAGTTTTTAATTGCGGTAAAATTTTTAAATTTTTAACATTTTAACCACTAGTAAGTGTACAATTGATTACATTGAAAATGCCGGGTACAAGTCACCACGACCCATGCCCAGACCCTTTTCCTGGACCCCAGTGTAAACTCTGTAGCACTAACTTACAACCCGCCTTCCTCCTGGGTGGCCTGCGAGCCTCGGCGGCCGGCTTGGTACTGCCTGCGCCGGGAGCCCGCTCCGGGAGCCCGCTCCGGTAGCGCCTGTGCCGGGAGCCCGGCTCCTGTATGGCCTGCGCCGGGAGCCCGCCTCCGGTAGCGCCTGCGCCGGGAGCCCGTCTCCTGTGGCCCCTGCGCCGGGAGCCCGGCTCCTGTACGGCCTGCGCCGGGAGCCCGCTCCGGTAGCGCCTGCGCCGGGAGCCCGTCTCCTGTGGCCCCTGCGCCGGGAGCCCGCCTCCGGTAGCGCCTGCGCCGGGAGCCCGTCTCCTGTGGCCCCTGCGCCGGGAGCCCGCTCCGGTAGCGCCTGCGCCGGGAGCCCGGCTCCTGTACGGCCTGCGCCGGGAGCCCGCCTCCGGTAGCGCCTGCGCCGGGAGCCCGCCTCCTGTGGCCCCTGCGCCGGGAGCCCGCCTCCTGTACGGCCTGCGCCGGGAGCCCGCCTCCTGTACGGCCTGCGCCGGGAGCCCGCCTCCGGTAGCGCCTGCGCCGGGAGCCCGCCTCCTGTACGGCCTGCGCCGGGAGCCCGCCTCCTGGGGCCCCTGCGCCGGGAGCCCGCCTCCTGGGGCCCCTGCGCCGGGAGCCCGCCTCCTGTACGGCCTGCGCCGGGAGCCCGCCTCCGGGGGCGCCTCGTCCGTGGGGCGCGCAGGATTTACCTTTGTGTCCGGCTCACTTCGCCGGGCAGAGCATCTTCCACGTTGATCCGAGTTGTACCAGTGTCAGAATTTCACTCCTCGTGGCTGAGTCGCGCCCCGCTGTGTGGCTGGACCACGCTGTGTTTACCTGTCCCCCTGCCAGTAGGCACTTGGGGTGACGGGCACCTTTCGGCTGTTGTGAATAGCGCTGCTGTTTTAACCAGAACGTGTTAGGGAGTTATGCGTGGTTTTACATGATCCCACCTTCAGCCGACTGCTTTATGTGTCATTGTTTGCTTAGTAATATCTCAGTTCCTGGGTCCTTTTTTTTCTCGCCTATGACCTTGGAACCATATTTCTTACTTTATTTCCAGAACGTAATTGTATGTATTTGAAGAATATTGAATCTAAACGTACGTCCCCGCCTGGTGCGCTGTTGACTGTACATGTTAAGCTGTCATCTGCGCGTGGTGATCCTTTCTCTGAGCGTGCATTCAGCATCAGTACAGGCCGCTCTGCTACCAAACAACTACCTCTTCCTAGTTTTGTTCTACCTCGGGCACGTTCCTTAACCTCTTTAAGACTCACTTTCCATGTTAGTCAAATACAGCTCAGCACGAGTCAAATACAGCTTGGACGAGGCGGATATAAATAAATACATATATAGCTCTCTTTTTAAGACTGACAACCAATGTCTGAGCACCTAATGCTGCAGTGCGTCAAGCACTTCACATGGACTGTTCGAGTTGTCTAAGATAAGCACTGCTCTTTTATTCCCATTTACCCCACAAGGAACTGAGACTCGGGGACTTAATGTTCCCTCAGCTAGGTAGAGGGCAGGGCCAGATTGGAGGCCCAGGCCAGATGAGGGCTGTGCCCTTGCCTTAGACCTGCTGGCCTCCTCCTCAGGACTGTCTCAGTCCTCGCATCAAATAATTCCTGGTGAACACCTACTACCCCTGGGTTGCACTGACTAATGGCCTCCCCCTTTTAAATATGATGGTGTTCTCAGGGCCTACCTTTGCTGTCATTAGAGTTTGACTGACAAATCTTTTCCTTTTTGAGTCTTCAAAACCATTACTTCAAACCATTTTGGTGCCTCAGAAACTGTTTTGTTGTTACTACTAAAGCATAATAGTTCTTCCTAAAATCCTGTAGAAGACTTCTGTTTCCTTGTGTTTTATGGGAACTTTGGGCCAATAGGGTTCTGAGTTTTAGACTCAGACAAACCACAAGTGAAGTGGCTTGAGTGTGGGAACAGTGGTTCCTGGACCCCAGTGTGGTGGTGGGGGCTTTTTGATTTCCTAATGTCAGTAACACTTCCACAGGGTACCCTCCCTGATCAGTGTGTGAAATGTGACGAGCATTCTTCACATCTTTGCCCTTGGTCTCAGAAGACTGGCAATGCTTTTCATCTCCTGTCTGGAACAGCAAGTAGTCCAGTTCTTCTTCCTAGTAGAACTCCCCCAACTCCACCCCCGAGACACCTGCAGGATCTGAAGTGAGGCATGGTGGGTTATGCTGGTGCAGGGGAAAATGAGACCTGAATTGAGGATCTCCTAGAAGATAGCTGGGGAGTTAGTTCTCTTCAGAAGTTTCCAGAGACAAAGGCAGACAGAGGAACTATCTTGGGTTGAAGGAGATGAAGTGGACAGGACAGTTCAATGCCATGGTGGTCCTAGACTAGGGGCTGGTCCAGGAAACGGTCACTAGTGGGACAGCCAGTGAAGTGGTGTGAATGTGGTCTGGGGACCCATCCTGTCTTGTCTGACTGAACAGGTGCAAACTTCTTCCGATCAGAGGTCACCTCCCACCCACCTCCTCACCCTGCCATGGTACCTGTCACATCTTCCACAGGGGCACCAAGCTGGCCAGTTGTGTTGGTTTGAATTTTTTCTTCTAGGAAAAAGGTGACATTCACAGTTCATGAAAGTCTCTACATAACTAAAATTCCTCCCAAAGTAGAAAACTTTGTCTCTTACTGAAAGAAAGAGAAACCTTTGAGATCACTGCCACCATACTGAGTTGTGGTGACTAAAAGAGAACCCAGCCCAAGGTGGAGGGGATTTCCTTTGGAGCTACCCTTTCTGAGCATCCACTGTACATGCTCAGAACTGGCCTGCAAGTTCTACAGCCAGAGAAGACGCAATGTGCCAGCCACAGAGGCCCATGTTGTGTCCCTTTGTCTTCTGCCGGTTCAGCGTGGCATGACCAATTTTTAATCTTGTCAAGAGAAAGAAATCTTTAAAAAAGAGAGAGAGAGCAAGTTACTTAGAATGATCACTTACTTCGGAATGTGTTCAGGTACTTGCAGTCTCACAGTTTGCCCATCTGGGGCCCACATTGGCTATGAGAAGACTCCGGTGGAGAGCAAAGCATATGTCACAAGGTGCCCACTCATGTGATCAGGAGTAGTCTGTTTTGGTGAAACTAGTCCTAGTGGTCATTTGATATTTTCAAGGACAATTGCCATGTCCTGAGAGAGATGGAGTTAGAAGGCCTCGGTCCAAGTGATCCATACTCAAGATGACTGACGTTGGTCATTGTGTAGATGGAGTGAGCTAGAATAGTAAATATAATAATATTGGTTGTAAAGTGTGTGCTGGGATTACTCAGCCAGCGAAGTAGCACTTGGAATTATCATTTATTCCAGGACTGTCCAGCAGGAGATGCTAGACTTAGTGTTGACATAGGCCTTTGGGGTTTACCAGGTGGGCTTTATTGAAAGAATTATGTTTTAAGCCATTGAGGAAATCCAAGTGAGATTAAAAATCTGGTTCCTAGAATTCCAAGGGTTTTTAAATACTGATTCCTTGAAAATGACTAAGAACTTCAATGAATTGGACATATTTTAATCTCCTTTGTAATGTTTTATTATTTTTTTAAACTACTACTTAGGCTTCCAGGTAATATAAACTAAAAGGAGTAAAAAATGTTTAATATTCCTTAAGGGAGGAAAGGGAGGACCCACCCATACCCCACCCCCATCACCACCTTCCTTTCTCGGAAGCAAAATTGTATAATCTGAAAAACCTGACATTCCATATTGAGGGTTTATTGTAAGGTAGTAAAACCAGATTTTATATTGCGTTTATTCCTACAACTTCTGATGTGCTTCCAAAAATGGTATTAAGGCAGCAGCTGAGGAAATTTTATGAGATAATGAAGCAGAACAGTTACTGAAAGCCATCTGCTCAGTTGTTTACAAACTTGCTTCAATACTTCAGAGGCAGTGGTAGGCTACGTGTCTGAACTTCACAAGCTGCACTAGGTAGGACTAAATGAAGTGCGCCTGGGCTGGGCTGAGCTCGGTCCCTCTCTGTGCAGCGTGAGCGGTTGCCAGGCAGGCCTGTTGGAAGCCAGCAGAAAGCACCACACAGAGGTGATTATGTGCCACCATCTGTCACGCTTCAAGCCTACCATACAGCATGGCTAATCAGCCTTGGCAGGATGATGGATGAACAGCAGCAGCTGCCAAAAGCCACTGTTGGCAAACAGTCCTGAAGTTAAGAACTTTTTCCCCCCTCTGTCTTCCTCTCCAGGGTCCTGCTGCGTGTCCGCATGCTGTACTACCTAAGACAAGAAGTTATAGGAGACCAGGCAGATAAGATCTTAGAGGGTGCTGACTCAAGGTTAGTGCGAGTGCACGTTGATTCTCTGCCTCCCCGCAATAATCTGGGTGGTTGGAAAACATCATGGATTGTGTTTCAAAACCTACATAAACTTAGTAGCACACTTTTTTTTTTTTTTTTTTTTTTTTGCATCTTGAATGTAGTGTTTGTTCTATGAGCTCGGGGCTATAATGAGAATTGGGAAAAGCCTGTGTGTGTGTGTGTGTGTGTGTGTGTGTGTGTGTGTAAAGAGGTGTGAACCAGATTGCTCATGTTCTGAGATGACCTTTAAAATGGGACACGGGGTGATAAAGTTCATTTCTGGTCATGGCAGAAAGCCCTTTCTTCTGCCCTTTCTTTAACCTTTGCTGATTCGTCTCCATGATGCTCAGGTGCTTATTGTGGGAAGGGGGCACGTGAGTGTATGCATCATGTTTATTCCTTGGAATTCTTTGTTAATCCTGGTATTTGTTTTAAATATTACACAAACGGTTGTCTTTATAGTGAAGCCGATGTGTGGATACCTGAACCCTTCCATGCTGAGGTCCCCGCAGATTGGTGGGATAAGGAAGCAGATAAGTCTCTCCTAATTGGAGTGTTCAAGCATGGTAAGTGATGTTTCCGTTGGACCACATCTTGACCGTGTGGCTTTGTCTTTATTTAGAGCTCTTTGCATACTCTTTTCCAAAGTCATAATATTAATGAGGATAGTTCCAAAGGACTCTTGGCGTCTCCCATTTTCCTGCACTAAAAATCTAATATGAACTGTAAATATCAGATGCTGTTTTTGAATGTTTGTTGAGTATTTGAGAAGAAAACATTTCTTTCTTGGCTGTAAATAAAACCCAAACCATATTTGTTTTAATAATGGCCAAATCGTCCTGTAGCTCTCCCTAAACTTTGCATCCGGCGCAGCTCCCCTTGCTGGCTCTGCCAGCCCGTGTCAGAGTGGACGGTGGGCTTAACCTCTGCTATTAATCTGTACAAGTGCCTCCTGGGCTTTGTTCCAAGCAATATTTCACAAATGTCAGTGCTGAGAACTCTCAGCTCCCCTGAGTGGGATGCAGCCTTGTTAACTTTGAAAGGCTGGGGATGCAGAACTGGCATGATATATACAGTGAGCGATTCCTGATTATAATCCTAATTCTCTGGAGGTCGCGGAGGTACTCTCAGCAGCCCGGCCTGACTAAAGGGGAGAATGATGGCTTATAAAACCTTTCATGATTACAGTTTGGCTTGCGGCTCTACAGCAGTTAGGAGCGGGGTGTTGTAGTACACATCCTAATTGAATTGAGCTGTTCTGCCTATGTACTGCAGCCACGTTTTGTGAGCTCAGCCTAAAAATCATTTTCCCGCAGTGCACTGTTGGGATCTGCCATTTTCCATCTAGTCAACTTGGGCAGTCAAAAAGCAAATTGCAGTTTGAAAACCATAGAGCGAGCAGTGTCATCTTACTGACATGCATCATCCTAAACCTAATAAGACAGGTTCGCTGGCCTTGCGTAGACGGGGGTTTTCAGCCAGCGGTGCAAGTTCCTGCAGGACTGACACCGTTTGCCAAGAGGACAGGGTGGGCTCCGAGCTGCACTGCAGAGGTCATACAGGAGCGTTACAAAGCCTTTTAAATGTCAAGCAAAATTAGGTCCTGGGGAAAACAGGGTCAGAAATCTTCCCAAGCATCTCGTGGTTATTCTGAACTTGTTTTTCCTCTCAGTGTTTGTGATCATTCCGATAACATCCCAGGAATGTAAGTTGGTCCCCAAAATCTGCCCTGGAATTGAGTGTTCCATAGAATGTTCTACTGAAACAAGGTTCTTTTAAATATAGCATAGATGATAATCTTGATAGGGAAACAGAGTCCACGTGTTGTGGCAGTGCGTGGTTTTGTCAGTGACGGGCCTTTCGTTGTTTGTGTGTGTGTCCTCTGGCTGGTGGGGCTGGCACAGGCTACGAGAAGTACAATTCCATGCGAGCTGACCCCGCGCTGTGCTTCCTGGAACGAGTTGGTATGCCTGATGCCAAGGCCATAGCTGCTGAGCAAAGAGGAACAGACATGCTAGCAGATGGCGGTGACGGGTAAGAAGGACATTTTAAAATTTTAATAAACTTTATGTCAGAATCACATCTATTGGCAGGGTCCAGTTTTTGTACTGCACTCTGTGCTATCTTGCGTCTGATTTGAACTCAGTGACGTTTGCCAGTGTAGTCTGTTTATATGTCACAATGATTATTTAAACATGATATGTTATCTAGATAATGTGAAACTTGTGTGTCTTTTTCCAATGATGACAGCCCCCCTGCCCCACCCCCCTCACCCTCCCACAACGCCCTTCTTTCCATGGTTGCACTTAAATGCTGAGGCTTTAGATTTCAAACCCAGAATTAAAAGTTGCATGAGGCAGATTGTCACTCGTCCCCAAGTCCCCCTCAGTCTCTTGCATATCAGTATGAGTTAAACATTTTTAAATATTTTATATAGGGGAGAATTTGATAGAGAAGATGAAGACCCAGAATATAAACCGACCAGAACACCATTCAAGGATGAAATAGATGTAAGCACTCGGGTATATTGACTTTTACAGCACCAGTAAAACATTATATGCCCCTATAAGACTTGTTAAACTTCATAGATAATGGCCTTTTGCTTAAAAGAGAAGGCAAAATGAAACCCTAAATTAAAATAGTTCTGTTTCTCACTTTGCTTCCAAGGAATTTGCAAATTCTCCTCCAGAAGATAAGGAAGAATCCATGGAAATCCGCACCACAGGTACAGCTCTGTCAAAGCTCCCAGAGCTGCAGGCGTCACCACGTGTCGGGCCCCTGCAGCTGTGTGACGTGGGTCTCGGGGTGTTCCTTCCCTGCACTGAGTCAGCTCTTTAGTGAATCATTTTAATTCTTGTTTATCGTTGGTTTTCATTACATTGAATTATTTGGTAACTTTTTTAGATTAAGATAATCAATGTATTGGTTTTATACTAAGTGAAAATGTTCAACATCTTTAGAAATATATCTCTTCGGAGTTGGGCATTTGCCAAGTATCTGAAATACTGCCAGTTTATAGAGAATACTGACCTTTTGCCTAATGTGAAATCACTAGCTAACAATTATGTGCTTTTTATTTTTATGCTCAAGATTATCACATTATAGGAGAGGACTCTTACAGTGTAGTTCATGATGTATGTGTCTTTATGTTAGATGGATAAATAAACTTGTTTTTCCCCCAAAGCAGTTAAAGAAATGGTTTATAGGTTCCATACTAATATTATTCCTAATTTATATTTTCAAAATGTGGGCACTATGCTGCCCTTTCCTACACTGTCATTTGTATGTTAATGAGTCATCTCGTTTTGATGGAAAAATCATGTGTATTGCAAGATTGCAGCCTCACATTTCAGAAACACCTTTTCCCCTTCCCCAGGCAAGCACGGTGAGAGTAATGCTGAGTTAGGCCAACTTTACTGGCCTAACACCTCAACCCTGACCACCCGTCTGCGCCGGCTCATTACTGCCTATCAGCGCAGCTATAAAAGGCAGCAAATGAGGCAGGAGGCTCTAATGAAGACTGACCGGCGGAGACGGCGGCCCCGGGAGGAAGTGAGAGCACTAGAAGCGGAAAGGGAAGCTATAATCTCTGAGAAACGGCAAAAGTGAGTTTTTTTCAGGGTTTTACTCAACTCCTGGTATGTTCCTCTCTGCTCTTCTAGGCCTGCAAGAGGCAGCAATCAGTCCAAGATAATGACCATCAAAACAGTCTGTCTCCCCACCCCCAAATAAGTACCATGTGTTAAGTTTAGGGCCAACGAGGAAAAGAAATAATAAACATGAAGCCTTTTTACTCAAGTACAATTCAAGCTAATGTCTTCTTTGTAATAGGTGGACAAGAAGAGAAGAAGCTGACTTTTACCGTGTAGTATCCACCTTTGGGGTTATTTTTGACCCCATGAAACAGCAATTCGATTGGAACCAATTTCGAGCCTTTGCCAGGCTGGACAAAAAGTCTGATGAGAGTTTGGAGAAATACTTCAGTTGTTTTGTGGCCATGTGTAGGCGAGTGTGTCGAATGCCCACTAAGCCGGATGATGGTAGGTCCATTTAATAACAAAAGTTCTGTACTAAAAGGCCAATGAGGTGAAAAATAAGAGAGTGAACCATTTCAAGCCAACTTTGGTTTTTCCCAAGAGAATCTGATGGTTTTCTTGTTTTCAGAACCACCCGACCTCTCCATGATCGAACCAATCACAGAAGAGCGTGCCTCTAGAACTCTCTACCGCATCGAACTGCTCCGGAAAATACGTGAGCAGGTTCTCCATCACCCTCAGCTGGGGGAGAGGCTGAAGCTCTGCCAGCCGAGCTTGGACTTGCCCGAGTGGTGGGAGTGCGGGCGGCATGACCGGGACTTGCTGGTGGGCGCTGCCAAGCACGGGGTCAGCCGGACGGACTACCACATCCTCAATGACCCCGAGCTGTCCTTCTTGGATGCACACAAAAACTTTGCTCAGAACAGAGGGGCAGGTAGCATGGCGTCCTTGAACCCGCTGGCAGTGGGATTTGGCCAGAGTCCTGCAGTCATCTCATCTGCTCACATTCAGGATGAGAAGGTGATGGGACAGACTGAAGGCAAAGGGGAGGAGTCTGAAAACGCCGTGACCCAAGAGAAACCTGAGGTGAGAGACGAGGACGAAGAAGCGGACACTGGGGAAAAGGACCGGAAGCGGGCATGTGAGGCCGAGGCCGGCGCCGTGAAACACGAACCGAAAGGTGCGGACGTCAGTGCCGACACAGGGCCCAAGTCAGTGTCAGAGAAAGGTTCCGAAGAGGACGAAGAGGAGAAGCTGGAGGATGACGATAAGTCAGAAGAGTCTTCCCAGCCCGAAGGTAAGGCCTGCCCCGCTGGGCCTCGCTCCTCCCTCCATGGTGGCAGTTGCAGCGTGCCACGTTTTTGTGTCGTGTGACAAGGGCTCTTTGTTTGTTTTTTAAGGGGAATTAGTGTATGTTTCTTCTGTGAAGGGATAATTTCAGGTTATGCTTCGATGTCTGTTCTGCTTCGACATGGCATGGAAACGTGATATTTTGAATGAGTTAAACTCTCAGAAGAGTTTTATGGACACAACAATTTCTAGATTAAAGATTGAGGTTAACTGTATACTATCAGTGTATTAAAAGTTCCAAGTGATTTTAATTTGGACAATTAAATGTGAGGGAGAAGAGTCATTCACTGAGTAGATACTGGTAATTATTTTTAAAGAGATAATGCTTGCTTATTTAGTTTTAATTCACAAGTAAAGGGTAGCAGTAGAATCTGAAAATAACCAGTTTTCTTTCTTAGTCATGGGTTGCTATACCTGCCACAACTCAGAATAAGGCATATTGTGCTGTCCTGCTGGAGCTGGAACTCTGAACTTAGCTGATAGGATAGCCCTTTGTCCTGCGTGGAGGGTCACAGTCTCTTGAGTCAGAGACGTGATTGTCATTCAGCCTCTGAGGTTTGTTTGCACGATGTCAGGTGACGAGTGATGTAACCTTTCTAAGTCTCTGCTTCTTCATCTGTAAAATGGGAATAACTATGCCCATGAAAGGGCTCCTGCAGACTTTAAACGACAAGATTTATAAAATGCCTAATACCGTTCGAGCTGTGTTATAGATACTCCATTACATGGAGTGGATTGGGATTCACATTTTTCATCATGCCCTTTCTAAACTTCTTTTTCAGTGATAATCTGGTTGTGAGTAATGCACATTAACTCATTTCTCAGCAGGAGCTGTCTCCAGAGGGAAGAATTTTGATGAAGAAAGCAATGCTTCTATGAGCACCGCTAGGGACGAAACCCGAGATGGATTCTACATGGAGGATGGAGACCCTTCGGTAGCTCAGCTCCTGCATGAGAGAACATTTGCCTTCTCGTTTTGGCCTAAGGTTGGTGGACTTCATGTGGTTTTCTTTTGTTCTCTGAATAAGAGTGGGGTGGAGGAAATCATTTTAGCTTGGTTTTTCAAATAATTTTAAGGTAAACTTTGATGCAATGTATGAAGACTGTAGATTTTTCTCATGTTTTAATGAATGATCTGGAAAAGCCCAAAGAAAAAAGTCTGTAGAATACTTTTGTAATAGGACAGGCAAGGTGAAATAAAGGAAAGATAATAAGAAATAGAACTGTTTATATGTAATCACTATAGTCTCTGCATTATTGTTTCAACAAACTCACCTTTTTGGTGAAATAAAATGTGTGGACTTTTTTTTTTTAATGTGTGGACTTTTTAAAAAAATGTTTTTAATTGTAAAAAACATAACATGAAATTTATAATCTTAACCAATTTTAAGTGTGTAGATTAGTAGTATTAAGTATATTCATCTTGTTGTGAAACAGATCTCCAAAACCTTTTTATCTTGCATGACTGAACTTTATAGCCATTAAAACAACTCCTTTTTGACCCTCCCTGCACTCCTGACGATGACTGTTCTATCTTTTGTTTCTGTGAATTTGACCACTTTAGATACTTCATGTAAGTGGAATCATACAATATTTGTCCTTTTGTGACTGGCTTATTCTGTGTAGCATAATGTTCTCAAGGTTTATCTAGGTGATAGCATGTGACAGAATTTCCTTCTTTTTAGGGCCAAATAATATTCCATTGTATACACAATAGACTCTCTGTTAACCGGGACTCAGGCAACCAGCACTCTGAAGCAACTGGCAGAAAAATTGAGGAAATATACTACATTTATTGGGCATGGGTGCTGGTTGTCCATTCATCCGGCATTGAGACATTTGGGTTCCTTACACCTCTTGGCTTATTATCATGCTCCTGTGACCATGAGTGCACTAATAACTGTTTGAGATCTTGCTTTCAGTTCTTTTGGACATATACCCCGAACTGGGAGTGCTGGGTCATGGAGTAGTTCTAATTTTAATTTTTTGTGGCAACTCCATACTGTTTTCTATGGCAGTTACACCATTTACAATCCCACCAACAATGTACAGGGGAAAATGTGTGGGCTTTTAAAACTGCATTTTAATTTTTTTTTTTTTTTTTAATCTAAAGTAGAACTTTTCAGGTTTAAGGCAACTTCCATAAGTCGTTTGCACTCAGGAGAGGTTGGGTCATTAATTGGTCCAATAAATTATGCAGTAATTCCAAATGTAGTTATCTGTAACCAAAAGCAAAGTGGAAATTACATTTTTGGCTAACTAGCTTAATTTTATAGTAAGTCCCTATGTAATTTAGGTCTCTTTCAGGGTGGGGAAATAATCATCCTTATCACCATAGCAGGGCTATCTGCTTTAAAACAAACAACAACAGCTTCATTAACTCATCCCGGGGCTGGCCTTCCATAGTGTTAGCTGTGTGAGAAACAATATGAAATTTGTGACTGAGCAGTGTACCATCAAAGACATCTTTTTCTCTGTACACCCTCTTGCTTCCCCTGGTATGCTTCTCTCCCTTGCTGAGTACAGAAGCGAGTTCCCAGGTCAGTCAGAAGGCCTCTAGTAGCAGGCACTTTGAATCTGTGGAAACTGGGTCTAAGAGCTGTAATTAGAATTTTTTAATGTATATACGCTTCAGTGAAATTTGAAGTGATAATAGGTGGGGAATGCAAATTGACATTCATTAGGTGTTCCTAGGTTGGTACCCATTTTGTAATGTTGAACTTTATTAATAGTGACGCTAATGATGTCCCACTTCCTGGGACAGACGGCGATCCTGCCTGTGGATCTGAAGCAGCAGAGCGTCAGGGAGCTGAATGCAGGGTCCCCCTGCTATCTGCTGCCACTCACCAGCAGTTCCGTAGCTCGCTACTTTTAAAATATGGAGACGTTTTAGAGGTAGTGGTAATGTAATGTGTCCTAATTTATGTGATTCAGTGTTCACAATTGAAGAACCTTACATTTTCTGTATGGAGTCACTTTAGGACCAGGACCTGCCCCCACAACAAGGCAGTTTTGGTGCATTTGGTATATTCATTTGCTCATTTGTTTCCTTCACTTCCTCCCCACCGATTGACTGTTAAACCTTTTATGCGCTTTTCTTTCTCGATGGAAATATTTACCTAGTAATTTTTACCAAGTCTTTGTTACAGGGTTGTGTGACTTTTCTTCTCCCTCCAGGATCGAGTAATGATAAACCGATTAGACAACATCTGTGAAGCAGTGTTGAAAGGCAAATGGCCAGTAAATAGGCGCCAGATGTTCGATTTCCAGGGCCTCATCCCTGGTTACACGCCGCCCACCGTGGACAGTCCCCTGCAGAAGAGGAGCTTTGCCGAGCTCTCCATGGTGGGCCAGGCGAGCATCAGTGGGAGCGAGGACCTCACGCCGTCGCCTCAGTTGTCCAAGGTAGGTGAGAGCGCTTCGCATTTGCAGTTCCCAGTGCGGTTCCGTGCGCGGGCCTGGAGCGCGGGCTGCACTGGGCCTGCTGAGAAACGTGCCCGCCGTTTCCTCTGCTCCGTGCAGCGGCCACGCGGGCTCCGCTCTGTAAGCTTCTGCTGCTTTCTTTCTGAAAGCCACCCCGAGTAGCAAGTACAGTTTGAGCTCATTGTTTTGTTGGGGTTTTTCAATAGGAAGATGCCCTGAACCTCTCGGTCCCTCGGCAGCGGAGGAGGAGGAGGAGGAAAATTGAAATCGAGGCTGAAAGAGCTGCCAAGCGGAGAAACCTCATGGAGATGGTGGCCCAGCTGAGGGGGTCGCAGGTGGTCTCGGAGAGCGGACAGGAAAAAGTCGTGGATTTATCAAAGGCCTCGAGAGAGGCGACAAGCTCTACCTCAAATTTTTCATCTCTTACTTCCAAGTTTATCTTGCCTACTGTCTCCACACCGGTGTCTGATGCCTTTAAGACTCAAATGGAACTGCTCCAGGCAGGTCTGTCGCGCACCCCCACGAGGCATCTGCTTAACGGCTCCCTGGTGGATGGCGAGCCCCCCGTGAAGAGGCGGCGGGGAAGGAGGAAAAACGTGGAGGGCCTTGATCTGCTTTTCTGCCACAGACGGACGTCCTTGAGCGCAGTAAGTTCAGGAGCTCTCCTCCCTTGCGTGTGGCCAGGTTGACAGCCGGGGCCCCGGTACTGCTGGTGGTGCTGGTCTCCGTTCCTCTCGGTGACATGGCATTCGAGCCGGCTTCTTAGCGAAATAGAATTGCCCTGAACAGACTCGCAGTTCTGAGCTGGGGAAGTACGTTGAGCACTGATACAGACCACCCGGCCCGAACCACACGTAGCTGGAGGATGTATTCTTCCCAAGATTCTGATATACTGATGACTCTTGGAAGGCCAGCCCCAAACAGAAGCGAGTCCTTCTGGGCCCGTAATTCTTATCTCTGAATTCCTAAGGTGAAAAAAGCTGCTCCTGTTCAATAACACCAGTGTTTGGGGCCAGGCTTTTATTAGATCAGTATAAATGTTTAGTTTCAGAAATTAAGATTTGTATTCATATGCAAAGTTAGTGATCCTACCTCTGTAACTAGATATTTTAAAAATCTCAACTGAACAATAAAGAGCTGTGCTAGTTTAGGTTCGAATGAAATGTACGTGCCAGTGTATTTTGATGTTTTTTTTTCAATTCAAAGGAAACAAGTGCAGTGTAATAAAAATTCTCTTCCCTAACCTGTGCCAGCCACACCCAGAAATGTGCTTGCCACCTAACTAATGACGGGTGTTTTGCCCCAGAGAGCCTGATTACACATGGCCCCCTCTTAAAGGGCCAATTAGTAACTAGCTACCTTAGGCCTGTCCGTGTAAAAGCTGAATCAGCACAGTGGCTCGGAAGTTCCTTGTCTGTGCAGGAGGATCCAGCCCTCTGGCGATGACGAGGGGCTCTTCCCAGGGGGTGCGGGACAGCTGAGAAAACACCAAAATCTGAAACTGAGGGGAGACCGTTGTTTGTTTCAGTGTTTTTTCTCATTCCATCCCTCTTACTGTTTGCTCATTTTCTATTTCGTGAACTCATAACTTAAAAGAGTAGGGAAAGAGATGGTTGAGTTAAAGTCTAGAAATGACCAAGTACCATTCACTGAAATTTACCCCCCGCCCCCGTGGGGTTTGTTTAAAACAGAAGCATCCAGATGGTTATGGTTAATGTTCAAAATTCGTTACCTACGCACCAGTCACAATAATAGTCATTTTCGTTGAGTGTCTGATTACTTCTAGAAGCTTGTTATGGACCAGCTGTGGCTGGGTTGTTCCATAAGGTACAGTACCATTTCCAGGCGTGCGCACCCCAAACTTGCAACTCTAGTGATAAGCCCTGCTGCTTGGAACCACTCTGTTAACACTTATCCAAGTTTTGTTCACCGAAGACTTTTCCTTCATAAACATTAACAGTTGGGGAGTGTCTGTAACTCACACCTCTTTTCATTTGCTGTTGTGTTTAATGTTTGAATCATGGCACATGTTTGTGGACCAAGCATCAGAAATTGATGGTCATTGCTCTGTTACTATTTTCCCGTTGTAATTATACACCTGAATTAAACTTAAGGCTGACTTTATTCATTTCACATCTTTTTTAGCCATCTCTAAGAATTTATTGGTAATTTTCTTTTTCTCAAGTCATTTTTGGCAACCCAGTTCAAAACTCCTGGCAGATGTTAGGGACTTTTTTTTTTTTTTTAACCTGCCAAATGTTAAAATTTGAGGATTCCTCTTATGGAGTTGTGGAGGGTTATGTGCATTTACATGACATACAAGGAGACACTGACTGATCTGTAAATAAACTGAGTAGTGAAGAGGTATAAGAGGTGACAGTGTTACTTGTCTAGAACAAGATACATCCCAAAGTCTTGTATTGTGGCAGCATTGAAGCTGGAGACCATTTTGTGTTACCAAGAAAAGTAAGGGTGGAGCCACATGCACTCAGCAGCATGGTGGGAGTTGGCCCTGCCTGTGCCAGGCACTGGCCTGGGAAGAATAAAGGCCTGAGGGGTGCCTGTGCCAGAGCGCTCAGTGTGTAAGATAATAATGTCATAGTTGTAGCCTCAAAGAAAGGAAGAATGGGAATGGAGGGGAGGGGACATGGTGAGAAACAAATGAGCAAGTCTCCCCAGAGATGGTCATACTTCAATTACGTTTTAAAGATTGTAAAACAGTTGGTCATTTGAAAAGAGGGGTGGGGAGAGCATGTGAAAAGGCTCTGAGGCCAGAGAGAGCCTATCATATTTGGTGAACTGAAAGTTATTGGCTGGAGAATCCTGAGGCGGCAGGTTCAGCAGAGATGAGCTTGGAGATCAAATTCAGAATGCAGATTGTGGAGGCCTTTAATTGCCATGCTAAAGAACTTGGGTTTTATAGTGATGGTGGTAGGGAGTCAGTCATCAAAATAGTTTAAACAGAGTGATATGACATAACGTTTTGAACCAGGAGGAATACATTCTGGAGAACTGACTCCTGTGTATCAGTGAGAAGAGTGGAACGAGGTCAGGCAGTCCACTTAGGACTATTTCAGTAATACGGGAAGGACGTGATGACAGCCTGAACTAAAGTTGGAGCAGTAGGAGTAGAGGACTGAGCCAACATAAAAGGTGTCTGGAATTTGGAGAAACAGAATTTGAAGGCTAGTGGCTGGACACCGATAGGGTCTAGACTTCAGTTACAGTTGATCTTTTTAGTGTTGCTTCACATTCCTACCACAAAATATTGAACTACCAACAAAATTGTGCCAAAGGGCTACATATAAGCTGGCTTTCACAACAGTTCTTTAATTAAAATTTTTTTAATGACGTTTACCTGTGGATTCCCAAGAGAGATTGAGAGGCTGCCTTCCGTGTCCATCAGGCTGAGACCACACCGCCGTTGTGTTGTATTCTAGTGGCTGGCTTAAGCTCTCAAACATGGAACATAGATGGACTGTGAATTTTCTACCTGCTTACTAATTCTGCGGTGTGAAGAATGATAGTAAAGTTTCATCTTCTAATTTAATAGCTGTTCCAAAACTGACTGACATGGTGTCCCTTTTTGATCAAAGATCCATTATGCTAGGAAAGCATTTTCTTGGGATAGGACATTGTCAGAATCTCTCTCTTCATGTGAGAATTCAGACCGTTGTCCAACTTTCTGCAGGAGGATGCTGAGGTGACCAAAGCTTTTGAAGAAGATATAGAGACCCCACCAACAAGAAACATTCCTTCTCCCGGACAGCTGGACCCCGACACACGGATCCCTGTTACAAATCTCGAAGATGGGACGAGGCTGGTGGGGGATGATGCCCCTAAAAATAAGGACTTAGTTGAATGGCTGAAGCTGCACCCTGCTTACACTGTTGATATGCCAAGTTATGTACCAGTACGTATTATGGAGCTTAGAGTGGGAGGAGTCTTCTTGCTAGGACAGTCCATTTCATCTCCCGTACAACATAGAAGTCCCTGGTCCCTCTGCCTTTGCTTGAATGTTTCCTCATCTCGAACATTTCCCAGTTTTTGTCATTGTGTATTATACATTAGAGAAGCTAGATTCAGGTCTGTCCTATGTGAAGAGCAGCCTTGTAGTTATTTGAGGATTCCTTACTTTTTCCATCTCTAGCTAAACAGATATGATTTCTTCAGTTATTCTTTGCCTGGCATTATTTCCAGCTTGTCTTACTGTGATAACACTCATGAATGCACTGTAATTCGTCTTCAGCCCAGGTGTGACCAGCACAGCATACTGTGAAGCTGGTGCTTGTAGAGATTTGACCAGCTAATGCAGCCCAAGACTTTATTCACTTCTCTTCTAAGCAACTAACACTTATGCCTTAAATTAAACATTAGACAATACCTCCAGATGGTTTGTCCATAAACTGTTTGCTAGCTAGCAATGCAAATCTTTTACTTCCAGACTTGTGTGATTGATTTCTTTAAACCTAAAAGTAGGATTTTACATTTCATTTTGTTGAGTTCAGCCTGAGTTGAGTTCCTGTCCATCCGAATGCCCCTCCTACAAAGGTCCTTTTATCCCTTGGTTAGGTCTCCTCTGGCACAGTCTTATGTCATAGATGTGACACCATCTTTATAGTCATTCAAGTCACTGAGTAGAAATTAACAAAGGTACTAGAGAAAGTTTCCTTTGAAATTACCATGACTTGGTTAAACATTTGAAGAAAAGACGTTAAGTGGTATTATTGATAGATGAAAGGAAACGCAGATTCTCAGTTTATATGTTCATTTAATTTTTTAATGTACAGGAAAAAAAATTGGACTTTTTTCCTTTGAAAAGAAAAGTATAGTTTCCAAGAGTTAAAATAATTTTTGAAAATTACTTCACTGTTTGTCATTTATAGAGGAAAGAGTAAGTACTAAATACAGTTTTACTAAATATATATATATATACACACACACACACTTTTTGTTTTGCAGAAGAATGCAGATGTGCTGTTTTCCTCGTTTCAGAAACCGAAACAAAAACGACATAGATGTCGAAACCCTAATAAACTGGATATAAACACTTTGACAGGAGAAGAAAGGGTGCCTGTGGTCAACAAACGAAATGGGAAGAAGGTAAACGTTGGGAAAGGGGGTTGGTCTCTGATTTCTTAGCCCAGAAAGGAGTGTTTTATCTTGACATCTTTTATTTAAAAAGATAAAATGGCTTCCAGAACCTATGGATGTGATAAGTGTACGTAGGTGTATATATATAGACGGAGGAGGGGGAAGGGGGAAGGCAGGCCATACACGTGTTTTTACAGCATTTTTCCGATGCTCCTCCCCAGATGGGTGGAGCTATGGCGCCTCCAATGAAGGATCTACCCCGGTGGCTGGAAGAAAATCCTGAATTTGCAGTTGCTCCAGACTGGACTGATATAGTTAAACAATCTGTAAGTACAAACTCTGCATGTCTCTCCAGAAGGGCAGCAAAACGTAACTTTTCCTGCATTTTTCCTTATTTTGTGCTGGCCATTAATTATTCAGTTATAACCTACTGCCCCATCCTGGTACATCATCACATCTTGTGTCAATACATCATCAATCCAAAGTGGGTTCATTAGACAGCTCTAATTCAAAAAGATCGTATAGCAATACACACTCACAGTCTTGGAGGTGGACTTCCTCCAGGGAGGGAGTCCCCGGGTGAACCTACCTAGGCCATCTGTGGAACAGAATCATTAAGATTAACTGTGACTTCTGGTATTAAAATAAATAAAAAATACAGTAATTCTGCCTAAAATTTCTTTCACTATTAGTTTCTTTTTAAAATTAATTTGTTAATGGTGTCTTGATTCTTTTTTGTTTGAAATATACAGTAAAACTCCTTATTATTCTATTGCTACACAGTTTTGTCGTCTTAACACGTGTAGTTTTATGGCCTGCCACCATAATCAGAATACAGTTTCACGTGTCCCCCCAATTCCCTCGTGTTATTTTCTCCCCCACTACTCCTGCCAACTGCTGATCTGTTCTCCAACCCTAGAGTTCTGTCCTTCTGAGGACGTCATGTAAGCAGAAGCATAAAGTATGTAACATTTGCTTTCACTTACCACATTGAGGTTCATCCGGAGTGGTTGCATGTGTCAAAAGTCTGTTCCTTTCGTTGCTGAGCAGCCCTCTGTGGCTGCATGTACCTTTACGTGTGGTGGTCCAGCACCCACGGAAGGATGTCTGGGCCATTGTCAGGTTTGGGCAATTATGAGTACAACTGCTGTAAACACGGGTGTACAGGTCTTGGTAGGAATGTGAAGATTCTGTTTCCCTAGGACAGATAGTAAAATGTAATTAAGTTTTCTATACTTTCAGCTTCCTTCTGATGTCTAATTTCTCAAGTTAGTTATGGATGCAGATAATCTGACATTTACCTAACTGATAGAGTAGCTTTTAGCACTTTTTCTGCAACTCAGCATAATTCAGTGAGCTAACAAAGAAATGCTAAAATACAGAATTTTTGCTCTCATAATTTTTATCATTGTGCTCTTAGAGTGGAAATAATTGCTTATATATTTCCATTCAGAATGTCAATTTTCAGATCATCACAAAGGCCCACATTGAAATCAGGTTTTCTTCAGCCACTTTTATAGCCACTCTTTGCCTCTCCGTTTCCTTCAGGGTTTTGTTCCGGAGTCAATGTTCGACCGGCTTCTCACGGGGCCTGTGGTGAGGGGAGAAGGAGCAAGCAGAAGGGGACGGAGGCCCAAGAGCGAGATCGCCAGGGCGGCCGCGGCAGCCGTGGCCTCCACGTCCGGAATCAACCCGCTGCTGGTCAACAGCCTGTTTGCTGGGATGGACCTCACGAGCCTTCAGAGTCTCCAGAACCTCCAGTCTCTCCAGCTGGCAGGCCTGATGGGCTTCCCTCCGGGACTGGCCACCGCCGCCGCGGCCGGGGGCGACGCCAAGAATCCCGCCGCCGTGCTGCCGCTGATGCTGCCGGGCATGGCGGGCCTGCCCAACGTGTTCGGCCTGGGCGGGCTGCTGAACAACCCTCTATCCGCTGCTACTGGGAACGCCACTACTGCTTCTGGTCAGGGGGAACCGGAAGACGGCACTTCGAAAGGAGAAGAGAAAGGAAATGAGAACGAGGAAGAGAACAAAGACTCTGAGAAAAGCACAGACGCTGTTTCGGCTACTGACTCTGCGAATGGATCTGTTGGTGCTGCTACTGCCCCGGCCGGATTGCCCTCCAACCCGCTCGCCTTCAACCCCTTCCTCCTGTCCACCATGGCGCCAGGCCTCTTCTACCCTTCCATGTTTCTACCTCCGGGACTGGGGGGATTGACACTGCCCGGGTTCCCCGCGCTAGCAGGACTGCAGAACGCCGTGGGCGCCGGCGAGGAGAAGGCCCCCGACAAGGCCGAGGGCGCCGCCTTTCAGGAAGAGGAGAACCTCGAAGGCAGCGACGCCGAGGGGAACCCGGAAAAGACTGTGGAGTCGTCCATCTTAGAAGACGAAATAGCACAGGGTGAAGAGCTAGACTCGCTTGATGGGGGGGATGAAATAGAAAACAATGAAAATGATGAATAACCAGTACCAGTTCCAGTTAAAGTGTTTTAAAACTTTTGACAAGTGGTAGTCCTACTGTTTACACTCACAGTTAATGTTCATACCTAGTTTTATAAGCTGTTCTGTAACATAGTGTAGCAAAAAGAGAAAAAAGTCCAAGTCATGTTATACAGGTGTGTCAAAAGGTATCTTGGTCATTAAGTATTGTGCAGTGCATTATTTATTATCCCTAGGAGAGATGAAATTTGAGAGGTGATCATGTCTTTTTAAGGAAACTTACATAATGCTCTGCTTTCCTTTTTTTTCTTCTTTTGGTACCATTGGTATTATAATAAAGAGCAATTTGTAACTGAGTGGCACTAATGGAAGGAAGTGCTGCTCGGAGGAAGTATGAAGTTATATATTTAATTTTGTAATTTTAATTTCTTTGCTGTGAAGGTCAAGATGAAATTTACCATACATATCATACTTGCTCATTTGTTTCCCTTCTTGACGACATGGGGGTTCCCACACTTGCGCATACACACACGTCCATACACTCTGACAATCTCCACGTTAGTGTGAACGCCTCTGTCCCGAGGCGCAGCAATAATAAGGCAGCTGTTGAATGTGAAGGGTCCCTTTGGAAATTAACCTACTGGGAGGGTTCTTGCCAGACAGAACTGCAGTTCCATTGTCTCGTGGTCTTGTAATGCACTGGTATAAACAAAATAAATAGATAAATAAATAAAGAGTGAAAGAATAGAGAATCAGGTACCTTTTTTAAATTAAAGGACTTTGTTACTTTAGCCACAAAGCTAAAACAGCATTACCTCAGCTCTAAACTAGCCTTGAAGTTTACAGACATGACTTTGTAAATGTATTGTTTTTCTTTGTTGTGATGTCCTTTTATTTTTTCTTTGAAAACTGCTATCATGTAAGATAAAATGTAAATTGCTGCCAACTGTAGTAATGATGCTTTTAATAAAAGTGACCCATGATATGCAGAAATGTAATTATAGAATGTAGTATGTAGGGAACTGGTGTTCACTCTATTTTTTGTATTCGCAATAGATGCAAATACAGAATTCTGGCCTTTGTACAGTTTCTTGATATATCCTCTTCTACTAGATTAGCTGTTGGTAATCGGCTAAACTGATCGTCTTCAGACTAGACAGGAAGAAAAACCTTAAATTACCTTCACATAATTCCACTCCAGATATCTCAACAGAACCACACACAAAAACCTCCTATTACTCCCTCAAAAGGGCATCTGAGACTAAGAATACTTAGAAATGTGTGCAGCGTCTGATAATGTGGTACACCAAAGAACAAAAGGGCAAAAGAAAAATGAGGTTTTAATAGGCACAATATCTAGGTCATTTATCCTTGGTTAATGGGTAGAAAAACACAATGCTGGAGTGTCAGCAAGGGACACAAAGGCGCCCTGGTGTCCCGCAGACCAGTGCTTGATGCCAGGAACTGTGCAAAACCCGTGCGGAATGCAAAGGGACCCGCGGAGGCAAGCGCCCGCGTGCGCGCGCACGCACGCGCGCATGAGCGTGGGAGCTGCTGGTCTGCGCGCCCCTTTATGACCTTTGGTATTTGAGGTAAACTATAACTTGAGAGCTACTGTTTTCACCTTTGTATGTCACCTGACCAAGCACAAAGCAGTGCAAAAGGAGAGGAAGAGAGGAGGCCGCAGGTCTGCGTGTGTCGCCTCCGCGCGCTCCCCCGTGTCCACCCACAGCCCACGCCCCCGACGTGGACAGCGCAGACTGTCTGGCTTCATTTAGACAGATTCGCTTTTTATATCCCGAGATGAAAATATACCCGATACGATTCTGGAAAAGCAGCAACTTGGAACCTCCCCCTTGGAGAGCCCGGGGTCGCTTCACCGCCCTCCTTACGCCGTCCGCACAGTTCCCGTGGTGGTGTGTGTGGGGTGGAAGTGCCTTTAAGAGAGTGTCCGCTGACGTGGAATTCTTTGTGGAAAATAAAACCAGATCTGCACAAAGCATCGGCAATTTAAATATTTAAATAACTGAAAGATTACTTTTAAGCCTCAAAATAAGACTGTAGGTAGGGAGACTTTAATAAGACGCGTTATAAAAGGGCCTTAATGTTTCTGCAGCACTGGGGCTTCCTGTGGCTGGCTGTAGGCGGAGCCCGGGATGCGGCCGGCGCCGGGAGGAGCTGCTACGGGCGCCCGCCGTCTTCACAGCGAAGGCCAGAAGGGGCCCTGAGTAGACCGACTGAAGTCATTCAGATGTCCACGTTGGAAAATGCTTCTTTTTCTTCTAATGGAATTAATTCTTGATCCTAGATCTTGGACGGACCGAAGTAAGAAATATTTTAAATGCGGCTTCTGCCGCGTGCTTCGTGAAAACTGCGCACTGGGGTGGGAAGTGCTTGCGGTGGCATTACTGCTTAATGTCACTGCCCTGTGAGGGAGATGCAGTTTCCACGGCGCACTGCGGCCGGGGGAGTCCGAGTAGCCGGCAGCAAACGTGGGAGCTGCGTTGGAACCCAGGAGTCTGACTTGAGAGCCTGCTTCCACTGTCCTAGGTGACTGGGCTCATAGGTCTCGGAAAGAAAATTATTATATAGCAGTGAGTGGGGGGCATCCCCCCGCACACCCCGACCCTACCCCACACCTCTGTAAGGAGTCTGCAGCTTGCAGTGCGGAATTACCAGGCAGGCTCTCTGAAGTAGAGCCTGGAATAGAGTGTGCTCTGATTTAGGAAACTTGAGTCCACTTAACTCGTTTATATTGGATTTATCTTGCCCTGTGAGTATTTCTATTTTTATAAAGAAATCAAGTTTTTAAAGAAGATGTATTTATTCAAATAAGCCTCAGAGCTAGTCAATTGCAAAGCTGGTATTTGGACCCGGTTGCTCTAACCTCAAAGCCCAGGCACTGGAGCACTGCAGTGGTGTAAGGCACATTCAGCAGCACTTTTATCGGTGCTATGTACTAGGTGCTGAGTTAGTGGCAAAAATACGGCGATGTAAACAAAACCAGACAGATCCCCTGCTGTCACGGAGCTTCATTCCAGGGGTAAGAGACAGGTGATAAACGGGTCACGGTAACATTTTTGTAGATTTGAGGAAACTATTTAATAAGGGGATGAGGTGGTCAGGGAGGAGTGCTGTGGAGGGGACCACGCTGCTTGCACCTGAGTGATGAGAAGCAGGCGCCAAACCAGCGAGCTGCGGAATGTTCCAGGCAGAGGGAGCAGCCAAAGCAGGTCATGAATTCGGAGTGAGCTTGGAAGAAGGGGCACAGGGGAGCCTGTCTGCCCAGAGGAACTGGGGGGCAGGGACCAGGGTGGCCCTGGTGGAGGGCTTGGGTCACCTTTTATGTGCAGTAGAGTCTTTGGAAGATTTTATGCAGGAAGGTGACCTGATCATGTTTTTAAGTACTATCGCTGCCATGCAAAAAAAAAAAAAAAAAAAAAAAAAGATTTATAAAGAGGAGTGAGGGATTCTAGTTGGGAGAATGTTATAACAACCGTGGATCAAGGCGGAGGGTAGTCAGATGGAAAGCAGTGCACAGATTTGGAGTTGGGATGCATTTTAAAGAGACAGAGCCTCCCACTTCAATTACGTGAATAATTTGAATGAACTTTTCAGGATTACTCGTCCTGAAATATACCCAAAGTAAAAACAGGAGAATGTTCACTATGCTCTTTTTGTTTTTTTAAGAATTCCATCATTAGTGTTATAAGATACTGGGAACAGAAAATTTTCCTTCCAGGCCCTGTTACAAAATTAACTTTTCAGTTCAATGAAAATTACTTGTTAATTACTTTGGGGAAGAGTTCGTAGAAATTATTTTTATTAGGGAGTAGTGGTAAAAGCTGAATGTGCATTGTTGAAGTGATATGTGCGTGCGTGAGCACCACTGTGTGTCTAGAGCCGTCAATAAATTTAAATTAGGAAGCAAAACAATGTAAATGACTTCCACTAACAAGCACTTAAAAATTAGAATATATCTTACTCATTCAGCTTGGCTCTCTAATGAGCAATTTCATGTATTTTCTTAGCAGAGATAAGATTTACCACAGTTTTATAGACATTTTATAGTAAAGTAAACTACATTTGGCAAAATAGATGAATAAATTAACTTCTGGGATATTTAATCAAATGTAAGATTCAGTGAAAAGTATTTCATCATTGAATTTTTTATTGGGGGAGTCACCCAATTTGGAGATTTTTCTGGTAGGGGTTAGGATGGTGATTTTCAAAGTTTTTTGAACGATTAAATCATTTTTATGTTTTAAGGTTTCTGCTGCTTCCATTTTTATTCTTGAATCTCTAAACCAAAACTAAAAAAACAGCAACTCCCATGTGTATGTGTTGGCAATGTAGCTCCCCCCTCCTAATGGATCTGTTGCTCTGTAGTTCTTATTTTGGATCTGCCAATGTAGAGTGGAATTTTAATTTGCATCTCTGTAATGAATGTTTACCATGTATTATGATTTAAATGAAATTGAAAAATAGGGTAATGACAAAATTTCAAATATTCTTTCATCAGCAGAACAATTTATAATTCGTTGAGCTGCTAAGCTGGTTGAAATTTTCATCAGTTGAACAAAGATGGCAGAATCTGTCTCTAAACACTTAGCATGTTGAGTGTAGTGGTGACTCTCCCAACCAGGTTTCTTCCTGTGAAGCTTTCTTATTCACGAGGTCTTGCCTGGACTGCGAGATAAATCTGTCATGGTGCATTTTAAGTTACAGCTAAAGGACAGCACAACAGATTTCTAATGTATAATAAAGAGAAGCACTAAGTCAAAATGTTGTTCGGGAATCACTGAGTGCTCTACCTGAAGTGGCTCCCTCCATTCCATTGTCCCTTGCCCGCCTCTGCATTTTGCTCTGAAAGCTCAGTTTCAAAATTACAAATGAGAGAAACCTGATTCTTCTCTGCGACAAGCCAGGTACAGCGGTGGCTTCCCATCCTTTGCAACCCCAAACCATCTCGACTGCCGACGCAGTTGAAGACACTCCAGCCTGGAGGTGGGCTGATGACTGAAACCTAAGCACACGGTAACTGTAATCGTTTGGGGAGTGCACATCACAGTTTAGAACAGAAAGCTCTTCCTGTTGAACGTGTTTCACCGGTCAGGAAGCTCTTAATATTTTAGAATTAAGCGTTTTTGTTTGTTAATAGGCACTCACAAGGTAATCCCTGCCATACCCCAGTGTTCTTGTCACCACCCACCCCTTCACTTGGTAAGACTGGGTCACTGGGCCAGGGCTAAGTGGTAAGACAAGTGCAGTGGAAAGAACTAGAATTTGGACTTCTCCAGTGTAAGCTGTGTATAGCATGGACTGTCTTAAGTATTAACCTGACATTCACATTAATTCAGGTCTAGAGTCTTAAAACAAAAACCCTAAACCAAAAATAAAATAAGCTACAAACTTCCTTTCGTAACAACTGATGATACAATGTGAAGAAGACCCAGAAGATTCCAGAACCTCATGATGCAAAACAAAAGTACTACTGCAGGACGACTGAAAGATGTTTGAGATGAGTTTAAGCAATCACGAGCATGCTTTACATCCATGCTGATTTTATATCATCTATCAACTGGTAGTCTAATTAGTTTCGTACATTATTGAAGCTTATTCTCTAGGATTTTGGATAGTGAATTTGCTCTGAATTTCTGAATGGCCTGAAAAGGCAGGCCCAGCTAAGTCTGGAACTTAAAAGTCCCTGCAAAGATGGGAAATAGCCCCAGCAAAACCCTGTGGCTCCGTCCCTCTCCACCCACGGGGCTTTTCCAGTACTGAGAACGCATTTGCATAGCTGTAGCTGCAGAGCTAATGTGCGGCTCTAGGCTCAGGGGCCCTGCCAGGCACCTCCAGGATCCTTCCCATCTTTTTGTAAGAGTTCCTGGAACATGAGAGGCGACCATTGTGTCTGACTGCAGAGACATTGTTCTCCCCGAGACGTGCTGGCCTGTGTCTCAGGTCTCAGTTTCTGCTGCTTCAGTCATGGCTAGCTTCTGAGGAGCTGCTGAACCGCCTCAGAATAGCCCGAAGGGTTATGTAAAACCATTTAAAAATCTCCCTTTCCCCCTTACGCTGCACAATGTCAAGTTATAAACAAATCCCAGGCCCCTCTTTCTTTAGAGTCCCATTTTGTAAAGAACTGTGTGCGCAGAGAGAGAAAACAAAGTAACTCATACAGCAAAGTCAACTCAATGACAAGGTGTTTGCCCTGCCCCGCAGGCCCCCCGAGAAATTCGAGAAAAGAATTCCATTGGCCACCAGAATACACGGAGGTTGGGGGTGGAAAACAAAGCTGAAAATGATCCTTTACAAGTACATTGATACAAGTATCAATTGTTACCATTAAAACCCTCCTGTTGGGGGTAATTACTGTAAAAATCTGAATACTGTTTATGACTTCAGGGAAACAAAAGCTTTTGAATTTATGGTTTTCGTTTTGTTTTGTTTTGTTTTATGTGGTTTGGGAGCGGGCTCAATGAGCAAAACACCGCTGACTCGTGAAAGGGGGGAAGGAACTTGGAGACCAAGGTGAAAAAATGTTGCAAGAAAGAAGCACCTTTGAGAATCATTTGTTCTTTGTCCTTCAAATGATGAAATGGCTAAAACTCATCTCCAGTTGACATGTTTCAGGCTCACCTGCACGTACTCCTGGACGCATGCTTGCATGCAGGTTACTGTTTTGTTTCGTAGTGGGTCTAGCAGGGAGGCACAAAAGTAGAGACGACTGATGGCCACATCATGCTGTTGGACACAGGCCCCAAAGATCTAAAATGCTGTTGATGTGACACATTCATTCTCATGGACGATGCAGAGTATGATGCCTCTCTCTGCCCTTAAGAAGGCACTGAGGGAGTTCCCTGGTGGAGTAGTGGCTAGGCTCTTAATGCCACGGCCTGGGTTCGATTCCCAGCTAGGGAACTGCCTTAAAAAAAAAAAAAAAAGGCAGTGAAATCCACTGTAACAGGAGGGTTTAGGCAGACGTAAAGTTTTAAAAGCTGATACAAGTATGAATTATCATGGCAGTTGATTTTACAGTTGCAGCTGAATGTATTGAATACAGCCACTTCACACTTAGCGACCTACCTGTGTAACGACCCCTCGGACTTACGACCAGTTCTCCAGCACAGGGAACCAACCCCCTTTCTCAGACTTTGTCTCATTCCCGCATTCGCTTAGTATTCACTACATGAAGTGTTCACAATCATGCAAAACTACATATTTCGTTTATAAATGTGGTGTCATATAATAGCTATGGAAAACTACATACTCTATGGCACTGCGACACACCACAGAACAGCCATTGCCTTTAACCTCCTCTCTTACCGACCAATTCGCTTAACGACCTAGTCGTAGGAATGGAACTCTATCATTAAGTGAGGAGTGCCTGTAATTAAGAAGGCCTTGAGCCCACAGATCCTGAGAGCAGGCAGATGACAGATCTGGTTGTCCTCAGCTCCAGGTCATTTTAGTTCCCTGTACCTGACATCCTCATCCAGAGCATGAACAGCTTAAACTCATCTGGTTTTACCTGAAGGTGAGGCCATTGCCTGCACCCCAAAAAAACATTAGCAACTTCAGCCTCTCCTGAATGAACATGGTCATGATGCCACTTATTTTGAAGGTGCCACCAACAGTGATCTAAAAATAGTGGCAGCAGTGGCCAAGCACAGTACCCCTGTGGCCTCCTGGGCTTGGACACCTTGCTTGAAGGATTCCAGGCAGCTGTTTCATGTTTCAGTCCTTCCTGCATGAAGCCCCCCTCTCTCAAGGACAAATGCCATGGGGTCTTTTTTGTATATTAAGGACACTTCTTAAAAGTGCTGTAGAGAAAGAGAAAAATAGACATTCTTGTCCTTAAGCAGCAATCAATTGGCAAATATTTAACATGTGCATGTGCTGGGGAGTGGGGGTGACGGAAGAAGAAAGTAGTCGGGGTCCCTGATCTCAAGCGCCTTAACATGTTGCTGACATAATATAGAAATAACATACCTGCCTGCAATTTACAGATTTCAAAACAGGTATGCATTATCTCAGCTAATACAACTTTGAAACTACACGTTTAAAGATATTAAGATATTAAGGCTTATTCCCAGCCAGGGAGCTACCCACATACCAGAAAGCAAAAAAAAAAAAGATACTAAGGTTCAATAACCCAAGGCTAGCAAGTGGCTTGGTTGCATTTTGCAGGCAGGTCTCTGCACTCTAAACCCAAAGATCTTTCTAGAAACCACATTATGGCACCAACCAGGCAACCGCACCGCACAAGAGCCTGGGCTCCTCCCCAAGCCGTACCTCCCTCCTTTATAAATGTGGAAGAATAATAATAACATCCATCGTGATCATGCCTTCGTGGTAGTGTTGCGTGAGGATTAGGAAGAGTGAATTTGTCAAGTCCTTCAGTGAACTGACCCTCCATTTAAACCATCATCATCTAATGAGTTCCAAAGACGTGGTGTAGGAGAATGCACTCCAAAGCACCGAGGCAGTGGCTGGGGTGACCTGTCTGTATGGGACGTTCCATAGAAGTGAGGCTGCGGCCATCCAGAAAACGGGCTTGACGCGAGCAGAGCAGGAGGCTTTCTGGAGCTCTGGCCATCGGACACTAGGGACAAACACGAGTCACACCGACGCCTTGTCCGTGTGTGTATTTGCAGGTGGATTTTTTCGAAACTGCAAAATACAACGTATTCCCTCTCCCTCTAATGCACTGTCATCTCTTCATTGAAAAGAATTACCGTTCCCTTCTAAATTGATTTTAGGATTCAATATGGATGGTGGCCTGCTGTTTGGAAAACTGTGCTTTAAAACAAGGATTTTAACTGGGTCCATGGATGGACTTCGTGGGAGAGAAGTGAAGGTGGCCCCATGAGTGAGTGTGTGTGTGTGTGTGTGTGTGTGTGTGTGTGTGTGTCTGGAGAGGGTCCCTAAGTTTTATCTGGTCCTTAACACATGTATGACTCCCTCTTTGAGAGGATAATGAGAAACGGAGCCAGACAATTATTAGATTTGAGTGGATTGCTTTTATTAAAATTTTTTAAGATTCATTTTTCAATTACAGTTGATATTAGTTTCAGGTGCACAACATAGTGGTTCAATATTTATATACCTGACGAAGTGATCACTCCAATAATTTGGAATAAGCACTCCTCACTTAACGACTGAGTTCTGCTCCTATGACTAGGTCGTTAAGCGATTGGTTCTAAGTGAGGAGGTTAAAGGCAGATGTCTTGTGGTGTGTCAGGCGCCATAGTTTATGTATTTTTCAATAGCTGTCACCTGACACCACACTTAGAAGTGAAATACGTAGTCTTGCGTGATCGTGAACCCTTTGTGTGGTGAATACTAACCGACTGCAGGAATGAGACAAAGACTGAGAAGGGGGTTCCTGAGACTCACACAGACTGAGAAGGGGGAGTCCCTGCTCTGGAGAACTGGTCCTTAAACAGGTAGGTCGTTAAGTGAGGAGTCGCTATACCCACCTGATACCATACCTGCTAACTACAATATTATCGACTGTATTTCTTATGCTGAACTTCGTGTTGGGCGATGCTCTTAAATGCCACTTAGAAATGGAAAACTGGTGAAAGGCCAGTCCCTGAAGAAGAAAAACAAGTTCACAGTTACACTGAGTACTCCCCCAGATGGACAGGGGACCCCTCTCTCCTTTGTGTAGTGGCCAGCGGTGGTGACTGCCTCCTTGTTCTCCCTCAGCAAGTGGCCACGGGGAGGGCACCTGCCACAGGGGCCTGCTCAAAATAAACACTGTCACAACGTGGACTGTTGTGCACGGTCCCTGCAGGACGATGGTACCAGAGATGGTTGTCCCCGTTGTACCTGCTTAATTCTTATGTGAGTGTGTGTGCGCGTGTATGTGTGTGTGTGTGTGTGCGCGCGCGCGTGTATGTGTGTGTGCGCGCGCGTGTGTACATGTGTGCGTGTGTGTGTGCATGTGCGCGTGTGTGCATGTGTGTGTGCGTGTGTGCGTGTGCGCGTGTGTGTGCGTGTGCGTGTGTGCGCGTGTGTGTGCATGTGCGCGCGTGCGTGTGTGCGTGCGTGTGTGTGTGCGCGTGTGTGTGCATGTGTGCATATGTGTGCGTATGTTTAGTGGGACGAATTAGTCCCCTCACTCATGGGCGTCAAGGCCGGTGGAAATTCAAGGCCATCTGATCTACCTCCAGGCCGCCCCTCCTTGGTCCTCACACAAAGCTAGGCGACAGAAATGAGACTCCGGAAAGGGGCCCCAGGACTTGAACTGGCATCTGGGCCCAGCTAACCCAGGTTCCAGCTGGCAGACGGCACCCTTGGTCACCACTCCCTGCCCTCAGCTTTCCGTCCTCACGGGGACGCAGCAGGGTGACAAGGAAAGGCCTTTCTGCCGAAGTGCTGTGCCTCCGGGAGTACGAATGTCCGGCCATTCGCTGCCGGGCTGGGGGCCGTTCCGTCCTGCACGCTGGGCCCCCGCTGCAGCTGCGCCTCCGGAGCTGGCAGCCAGGGACGCGGCAGGCCGCAGTGGGGCCGGTCCCGGCCCGGGCCGGGCTCGGGCCGAGGATGAAATGCAAGCAGTGAGCTGCTTGGCCAGGACCCAGCTCTTCTTTTTCAGAAGCTTGGTTTTGAAGGACGCGAGGAGGACCGGACCTATTTATTTGCATCTTTATGGGGAGGTTCTCCACTGTGTGTTATAATCTGGACGGCGCCTCCCCGATACTGCAGAATGTGACTCTCTGGACACAGGGCCTTTGAAAAGGTGACGGAGGAGAAAGGAGGGCGTTGGGGCAGGCCCCGATCCCATCGCACCGTGACAGCCCTCGCGCGGAGGCGGCCCCGCACAGGCCGGGCGGCAGCCTCAGCAGCAGCCGGCCCTGCCGCACCTCCCTCTCAGACTCCCAGTCTCCACAGCGCCGAGAAAGTAATTCGCTTCACCACTCCGTGCGAGGGTCTTCGCGACAGCGTCCCAGCAAACGCATGCCCTGCGGGTTTTCTTTTTAAATTTCTTTTTTCTGAATGCATACAGTGACAGTTACGAGTGTGGCAGAAAGGGAAATGTAAGACGCGTCACGTGGCGCCGTCACGTGCTGCTGTCACGTGCTCCCGTCACGTGCTCGGGGCGACAGGCTCGGGCTGGAGTGTGTCTGACCGAGTCCCCATCGCCCAGGGACGAGGGGTGCGGCCCAGAGCAAGCCCTCCGCCCCTGTGGGCCTGTTCCCTTAGATGCACAGCGGGGGTGAAGATGAGGGTGGCGGCGCGGCCATGGGGATGACGGTGGTGGCAGTGCCCACGTCACAAGCCTGCAGTGAGGATTCAACAGGCTAACGCATAACAAGCACTGACACGTGCCCGCACCTAGAAAGCACGTGCCAAGGCATTACTTGGTTATTATTCCAAACCTGAGTCATGATTCCAAATCTGGAACATGTCCTTTCCAGCTGTGCGACCTTGAGGAAGTCACCACCTCCCTGGGGTTGTTTTATTGGAACAGTGAAGACCTCAGTGATATTTGAGGACCCTCTCAGCTCTAACATTTTATTTTCCTAATAAATATTGACATGATCCCTTCTACAGGGCGTAGTACAATGCCTTGGAGAGTTGTGAGAATCACAATACTTTTGGGGGTTTGATGCTCTGTGTTCATGATTGACAAACCCAAGTAACTGGGGAGGCCTTTAAGGAATTCCCTTCCATATCATCCCCTTAAAAAAAAACTCTGTACCCTCAAATTTTGTAGACATTAACACAAAAAAGAAAAAAAAAGGGCAAACTTCTACTTTCAAGCTGTGCAAAGTGACTGCAGTAAATTTGTTTGGGTATCATCGTGTTTGACTTTAAGAAAATGGCTGAGCTATGGGCAAGGTAATTCAAGAAGATATAAATGGCTGCATTATAATAAGCAGACACCTATTTTAAGCATGATCTATGTTTTTGAGAAAATTCATTACAATGAGTCTTACAATACCAACCTCTTCAATGAATTTTTCATGTCTGCATACCAAGATATATATAAAACGATCGTAATCATATACCTTTGGGGCAATGCTGAGCGCCAGCTGTTTCAGGGATGATTTATAGGTTGCCATGCTCAAGGTTAATAATCAGGAGAAACAGGTTACAATATGCAATGTATTTATGTCAGGTTAGAAGTTCAGTTAGTGGAGATAGCATGTTATACGGAATCACACACTTTTAATTATTTTCTAACCACCCCCCCACTTTTTTTTTTTTTTTTTTGCAATAAACTAAAAATAAATGATGTTTTACATAGGGAAACCTCTTTGCCAAGCACATCTTCTGGTTATTGTTGGCTTTATTTAAAGGGAAACCACAGCTAGGAATGATTAGCTGTACATATGAAAACACAGCTTGAAGGTACTTAAACATCTGTGCAATGGGCCTACACACAGGGTGTGAGGGAGTTTTAGAAGCATCAAGGTAATTACGCCCTTATTGAATGACAGCATTCTGCTGCTAGCAGGATTTCTAGCAGAATTTCAGAGATGTGACACCTACAAGCCTCAAGTCGATCTCCAAAAGAGCTAAAATGTAACTTGTCTCCCTTTGGAAACAAATTATTGCAGCAGTTTCATAAAAATCTCAGAAACGTTCCCTTTTTAAATCGAGACAGAGGTTTATCTTGTCCTAGGAAAAGTGTTTTCATCTTTCATTTCTTTATTCTATTACCCCAGTCCAGCCCCTCAGATGCCACCCACATAGAAGACAACTTTCTAATGTGTATATTGTATATAGATTTGTTTATATTTTTTCAAATGAGTGTTGTTTTGTGTACATATACATAAGAGGTTGGACAGTTGCCACTGTGTGCTTTTGTTGGCAGCACTCTACAACTTGCCAAGGTTATGACACTTTACCAAGTTGTTTGTACAGTGCTGCCAAGTTCACGAACTTAACAGTCAGATTCTGGGCATGGTGGCAGCTCTGATGGCCATTCCAGAAAACGAGTTCCAAAACTGCTTCGAAGAGTGGACTAGGCACTGGCGTTGGTACACAGCTTGCGGAGGGGAGAACTTAATTGTCTGACCTCATATATAGTTAATATGTAAATGCTATTTTGTTATGAATTTTATTCTACTTTTTAAACTTTTATGAGTTTATCTTATTTTCAACAGCTTTATTGACGGATTATTGGCATATGTTATATGAACATGTTTAGGTAAGTTTGTTTGTTTTTTTGGTTTTTGGTATGTAGGTAGCTCCCTGACCGGGAATCGAACCCAGGCCGCAGCGCTGACAGCGCCAACACCGAAGCCTTAAACCACTGCACCATCAGGGAACTCCATGTTTAGGTAAGTTTGGACACATGTGAAACCATTACCACAGTCAAGATAATGACCATACCCATCACCCACAGAAGTTTCCTCCTGTTTCTTTGTAATTCCTCCTGCCCACCCCTCTCCTCCCACCCCACCCCCATCTCCAGGCAACCACTGATCTGCTTTCTATCACTATAAATTAGTTTCTATTTTCTAGAATTTTCCATAAGTGGGATTATATGGCATGTAGAACATTTTTTGTCTGACTTCTTTCACAACGCATAATTACTTTTGAGACTCACTCTGTTGTGTGGCTCAGTAGTGCATTGCTTTTGGTCATTGAATTGTATTCTATTGTATGGATACACCAGTTTTTTCACCTTGTCACTTGCTGATGGACATTTGGATTATTTCCAGTTTCTGGCCACTGCAAATAGAGCTGCTATGAACAACCATGTTCTAATTTTTTGATAGACATACGCTTTGATCTCTTTTGGATAAATTCACAGAAATTGAATGTGTGGATTATAGCTTTATGTTTAACTTTTTATGAAACTACCAAATTTATTTCCAAAGCAATTGCATTATTTTATTTTCTTATCCAAAGTGTTTGAGGGTTCCAGTTCCTACACCTACTCACTGACACTTAGTGTGGACAGTCTTTTAAATTTTTGACATTCTAACAGGTGCACTGTGGTATCTCATTAAGATTTTAATTTGCATTGTTGCACTAATGACTAATTAAGTTGTGGATCTTTTTATGTACTTATGTGCCAGCTGTACATCTTCTTTGGTAACGTATCTGTTCATATATCTGCCCATTTGTGGAGGAGGGTGTTTGTTTTCTTACTAATGAATTTTGAGAGTTACTTTTTTAATCTGGATGTAAGTGCTTCATCAGATATACAATTCATAAATTTTCTCCTAGTCTATGGCTTTCTTTTTCACTCTCTTAACAGAGTCTTTTAAAAAGCATACATTTTTATTATAGTTTTGATGAAGGACAATTTATCAAGTGGTTTTCTATAGATCACACTTTGGGTACTATATGTGCACTCTCTCTTTTGTACCATTTATCTGCTTGCCTACATCGATGCCCAGACCACAGCATCTTAATTACTGTAGTTCTGTGTGTCGTAAGTCTTGAAGTCAGGTAATTTAAGTCCTCCAACTTTCTTCCACTTTTTTCAACATTGTCTTAGCTATTTGAATTCCTCTGTATTTCCATATAAATTTTGGAATCAACTTGTCAATTTCTACAAAAAAGCCTGCTGAGAATTTGCTTGGGATTGCACTAAATCTATATGTTAATTTGAACAGAATGACATCTTAACAATATTTAGTCTTCTAATGCATAAACATGATATTTTTAAATTTTTTTCTCTTTGAAAATTTTAAGATTAATTTATGTTGCTATGTGTATATTTACTACATTGCTTCTAACTCTTGTGTAATCTCTGTATATAGGTTTCCTATTACTGCTGTAACAAATTATATACACTTAATGGCTTAAAACAACGTAAATGTATTCTCTTACAGTTCTGGAGGTCAGAAGTCTGAAGTCGGTTTCACTGGGCTAAAGTCAAAGTCTCAGCCAGATGGATTCCTTCTGGAAGCTCTGAGGTGAGAATCTGTTTGCTTGCCTTTTCCCGTTTCTGGTGGCTGCCTGTGTTCTTTGGCTGTGGCCCTTCCTTTAACTTTGGGCACACATCACTCCAACCTCTGCTTTTGTCCTCACATCTAACTCTCTGACTTTAACCTTTTGGCCTTCCTCTTATCAGGACTGTTGTGCTCACATCAAGCCCATTCACATAATCTCCCCTATCTCAAGATCCTTAACTTTAACACACCTGCAAAGTCCTGTTTTTCATGTAAATGAATAGTCACAGGTTTCAGAAATTAGGATGGGGGCATATTTGGGAGCCATTTTTCAGCCATGCATCTACCACATTTTAGGGACAGACTTTCCCAGTGGCGGACACCAGGCCATCCCCTCCTCCCCACCAGAAATGCTGTAAAGGGCATCCTCATTCATGTCTTCTTATGGACGTGTGTGCATTTGCACCCAAGAATGAGATTCCTGGGTCATTGATATGTGATAGTTATTGTGGCTGAGCAGTGGCTGATTGCTCCCCAAAAAGGCTGTAACCATCTACTCACCACCAACCAGGAATGAATGTTACTCTGTCTCCGTGTCCTCGCCAACATTTGCCATTCTCTATCTATCTGATTGTTGGCAGATGTAAAACTATGTCCTGAGGTTTTATTTTGCATTTCTCTACTTGCTAAAGAGCTTGAGCCTCTCTTGCTTATTAGCCTCCTTGGTTTCATATTTACAAACTTCCTGTTCAGCTTCTTTGCCCATTTTTCTATTGGGTTTGCCTTTTTCTGGTTAATTTGATTTTAGTTAGTCTCTAAGCTTATAGCAGAAAGGTCTTATCTTAGATTTTTCTTGACGTTGTAGTTTTACCTTTTACATTTAGGTTTTTATCTATGTGGATGGATGCCACCTTTGTATGTGCTTTTACATAAGAATGCTATTTTTCTCCCTAGAATGAGCCAGTTTCCCCGTTACCAGTTACTAAAAATTCCACCCTTTGCCATTGGTTGGTAGTGCCACCATTATCATATATTAATCTTTTCTGTGTGTATAATATTCCATTAGCTTCTCTGTCCTTATACCAATTTTTATTACTCTGGCTTTATGCTATGCTTTATTACCTAGTGTGAAAAATCCTCTCTATTACTTTCAAGATGGTTTTAGATGTTTTATTCTTCCACATCCATGTTACTATAAGTTTAAATTGCTCAAAAATTTGATTTCTATTCATGATTATGGTTGCATTAGAATCATGAATTAATGTAGAAACACTGACATACTTAAATTATGAAGTCATCCATCTAAGAGTGTGGATATCTCCCTATTTTTTTTCAGATCACCTTCTGTTCTTCATCAAATTTAGTTTTCTCCGCAGAAGACTTTAAGATTGTTGGCCAATTCATAGACTCTTCTTAGATTTTGTTGCTATTAATATTATGAATGAAGGATTTTATTTGTATTAAAATTTCTAGTTGCTTATTTTCTGGCATAAAAAAAGTTATTGATTTTAGTAGGGTGGTCATACTGACAACCTTGTTAAAACTCTTGATTAGTTCTCATTGTTTATTGTTGAGTCTGACCTTCAACCCTCTCCTTGGTAGATAATTGTATTATCTGCAAACAATGCCAGCTTGTTGCTTTAGAAGCTTCATTGCCTGAATTAGGGTGTCCCTGATTCAAGATGTCTCTATTTTTTTTTTTAAGTATCATAACATTGGAAATGTGCTTAATGACCACTCTTACTATTATTATATTTCATTATACCTGTGAGGAAGATAAGACTAAATAAGCATTTTATAAAAATGCAGTTATTTAAAATTATTAAATATCCACTCCTTGTTGGGCCTTTCTGTTTAGGATTCTCAGTTTAGTCAATACTTTCAAATTTAGTTAGGACCTTGTGTAACGAAAGTAACAAAATTTAGAAACTTTTCAGAATTAAAGACAAAGCATTGATAGCAATGACATCATGTCCCCAGTAACTATACTCCTTCAACATTCTGGGAATACTTGATATTTTCCTTTCTCCTCAAGCTATTTATTTAACATAGTCAATAAACTACGCAATCTAGCCCATTCTATAAAGGTTGAGTCATTTTTTCCAAGTCCATTTCACATCCTATTTTTTAGAGAATATAACTTGGGACATGTTTTGAGCTCCACACATCTAGAAAGTATTTGGTATCATTATTTATACTTGAGTGGTTGTTCCAAAGTTGTTCTAAGTATTTTCTATGTCTTAGCTCTTTTGAAAATTCTGATTCTTTTGACTGAAATATTTGAGGGGGACTGTCATTAGGTCTAATTCTGGGAAAAACTGGCATCTGAATAAATTTGATTTTATTCAACACCTATCAACTACTCCATTATGGGACATTACCTGAGAAATAAGGGTCTAGAAGTGTGGCCTGTAGTCCTTCCCCTTAAACACTGAGCATGTAAGAGCTGGAAGAAACTGGAGGAAATCAAGCCCGACCCTCCTAAGTTACAGATAACGAAGTTGACTCTCTCTGGCCCACACAGCTAGAGGCAGGTATTAACACTCAAGCGTGCTATCACCCCCATACTCCTCCCATCAGCACACAAAATATCCTTCCACCCTCCTTTATGCAGATGAAATACATTTAACGTAGTCATCAAGGATGACACAGGAAAGAAAAGGGCAGATAGATCATAAATAAGAACTAGCACTGTATAATTTTAGGTTATGACACCTTACCGAGTTGTTCGTACAATGCTGCTAATGTAAGCACACAGTGGTAAGTTTGCGAACTTAATTGTCACATTTTGGGCATGATGACAGCTCTGATGGCCATTTGGAAAAAGAGTTCCAAAATTGCTTTGAAGGGTAGGTAGACTAGGCACTGGCATCGGTGCATAGCTTCCCAAGGGGAGTACTTTGAAGATGTCCATAGTAATATTTAGCAACAAGGTATGTAGCACTTTTTCTAGGATGAGTTTGAAAAATTAGTTCTCAGACCTTGTAAGTCCATGTCCTTAACCAATACCCTATAGGTGGGCCATGTTCTCACCTCCATTTCATACCTGTGGACCTGAGGCAAGCCCAGTATGGCAGACTTTGTAAGTGACAAGTCATAGCAACAAAATTTTGCCACTTTTAAGCAGGAAAAGAAAACTTATCAAAACTCACTGACTCCATGTTCTAAGAAAATTGCAGTCTGATGAAGCACTCCAGGGACCTTGTAGATGTCCCATTGTGGAGCTGCAACACCATTTCCTCTTCATAAGCTGATCAGTCTGTAACACTTACACCACCACCACACACACACACACACACACACACACACACACTTTTTTCTTTTTGCTTTCTCACCCAGTGGCAGGAGGATCATGGAATGTCCAGGTGTGAAGTCTCAGCTTCAAATACAGTGGAACCATTGTTGCCTGGCCTGAAAGAGTGCGTCCCTTGTATATTAAGACCCCTAAACAAAGCTCAGAGCAGTGGGGTCGGAAGACAAAATGGTTGCAGATGATCGTGAAGTCAGACCATTCCCATGTCTGCCCCATTCACAGGTATTGACATATTGACAAATCGCCCAACACATTCCCTACTCTAAACCATTAGGCTGAAAGGCACAAGCTCCCTATTACTCTAAGTCAAAAATGATTGTATAGCGGCCATGTCATTTGGTTCAACTTAAGAGTAAAATTTTGTTTTCTACTTTTACTGTTGCTAGAACTGAGTCTTTAGTAAGTTATCCTGTTGCCCCACAAGGACAGCGGCCCCTGAGAAGGGGGCTGCGTGATAAAGGTGGTAGATCACGTAGACATCGCCCCTTTCCTGTCTTCCCTCAGAAGTAAGGGAACAGTCGTGTTATGTGACCGTGAGATACCACCATGATTAATAAAACACTCATTAAGATCGTGTGAGTCACGTAGGAAGAAGAATGGTAGGAAGAAAAACAAATGGAATCCAAATCCAGAATAAGGAGTGATTCCTTTGAGCATGAATTGCTCCCTTTTCAGTTATGGGAAGGATCCAATGTCACGAGCCAGCTACCAGGAGGCTAACCGCCCCTCCTGGGTATGGCACCATGGTGACACTTAGGGTTCCTCTCCCCTGCAAACAGTGTGGTTCCTCAGTGAGCTGAGTGCACGCCCATGTTTTTGAGCCCATGCAGAGCTTCCCTTCTACCCTCCATGACCACTTACTTCGTGAACCTGTTGTGGAGCAGCACTGAGCTGCTGTGGATGGTAGTTGACGAATACCCAGAGAATAGGTTATCGTGTCTACCTTATTAGGAGAGTCCCCTCCACCATGAGGGGATTTGGGTGAGTTTTTACATGGCGCTCACTGTGTCTCTTCTCAGAGGTCAATCCATATTCTTTCCCTCATCTGGTTACCAATTCTTAAGTCTTGCTTTCTTTTTTTCTAGTTTCTTACCATATGGCCAAACAATTAACCACTGCTCATACAGCCTCACCTTAGTTCCCATCTCCTTGATGGTAAACTAGACAAGGAAAACAACCTGACTGGGAAGATTTCCTCTCTCTATCACCTTCCAAGGCCACCCCTGAGCTGGCTATCACTCTTCAGCAGTCTATTTCTGGCTGGCACCAGCATGCTGTGTAAAACCATATATGCACAGGTCGATTCTTTTTTCGTGTTCAGTCAGCTGAGCAGGAGCATTCTCTGTGAGGCCCAGGCACGGGTGGAGGGATAGGAGCATGCAGACGGGGTGTGTGAGCTATCTGCTTATTTGGTTTTCTTATGCCTTCTGTGTCTATTCAGCCTGAATGATGGGTGCTTCTGAGAATGCCTGAATTATGGCCAGGAAGATGAAATAAAACCCACTTCATGATGTGCAGTTCAGGTTGACCGGGTGTTCTATGATTAGATTTTCGATACCCATCAGAGTCCAGTAGCAATGCCTGCTTTTTAAAAGAAAAATCATTCTTGCCAAGTGGTTGTGGTTTGCTTCCAAACCTAAGGACCCCTGCTATAACACACTATGGAGCTTGGCGGCGGCCCCTGTGGTGGCTCATCTGCTGCAGCCTCTTTGGAACCTTTGGATCTGCTGTCCTAAGGCCCAAGTGGAAGAGCTATTTCTGCTGCAGGCTCATCCATTTGGAGACTGGCTGGGCCCCACTTAAAGCTAGTGGCCTTTCAAGTTCCTAGGTACATGGGGGAACAGCACTACCAAGTGTCGCATATGTCACCTCCAAACTCCAAAGAAGTTTACAAGCACTGTGCTGCTTTCTTAGGAAATGCAAGGGGCAACAATTAGTTCTTCACTTTTGAGAAGATATCGCTTTGTGTCCCCATGGACCTCTGAGAAATTTTACTGATGTGGCCTTTATTTTCATGGGACATATTTGATTTCAAGGCATCCCTAGGACCTGCTATTTTCTGCTCTCCAAGTTCTGCTATTATGAAGTTATCAATGACATAGACCAGTGTGGAGTCTTCTGGGAAAGAGATGGTTCGTGACCCTTGGGCATAGAGCCCTGAGACAACCAGGCAAAAACAAACTTCTAGTGTTCTCTTCTTTTTTTTTTTTTTTTTTGCTTTTTGGTATGTGGGTAGCTCCCTGGCTGGGAATCGAACCCAGGCCGCAGCACTGACAGCGCCAGTGCTGAAGCCTTAAGCCACTACACCATCAGGGAACTCCTGTGTTCTCTTCTTATTGGGGTAGAGAAAAAGTCATTTTTTTTAGACCAGTATTCTTTCCCTAATCTGGTCACCAATTCTTAAATGTTACATTTTTTTTTTTTTTTAGATCAGTACCTTCATAGATAAGAACAAGGGCTGTGCTTATTTATTTTAGTAGAGAGACACCACATCTTGAAGAGTAGTGGCACAATTAGAGCGACTACTTTATCAATACTGTGATACTCCATGGTCATTCGTTCTCCAAAACCCATCTATCTCTGCATCTCTGAGGTCTGTTGGCTATAACTACCTCCAGTTCCAATTCCTTTGTCAATGAGCATCCTTAGTCAGAAGCAAGAGAAACTGATTTATGTACTATACAAACCCCTACCTCTTTGATAAAAGAATTTATCTCTGCAATTCTCCCAGAGATAAAGCTTAGTTTTTGATTTACTATTTGCTAGAAACAGTCAATATGCTTTAGGGACTTCCATCCAGTTATTTGACCATAGTGGCCTTTCTTCATTTCTCAGGGAGAGCCAAAGTGAGGATTCTACTACTTGTTGAGACACACTTCTTGTAGTACCTCGGGGGAAGGGGTTAAGATTTCTCCTGGGAAAGGACTTGGGTCGAAATTCTATGTCTTACCTCACTCCCCAAAAGCTCCCCCTGACTAGAGGACTACAGTGGTGTTCGGGGGTCGGCCAGGAGTGGGTGTTTTCTAAGACCATTGGCAACCCTAGTGTTAAACAAAAACAGTGGTTCTCACCTCATCCATGGATTTCTCAGTGCTTTGATGAAAGGAGTGTTTTCTTGGGGGTCCTCTTTGGAGACATGGTAAGGTTTGAGGGAATGTGTTTCACTAATTCATTTATGATAACCCAACAGTCCTCTCTCTCCAAACTCCACGTCTTAAGAGTCCTCCAACTATATTTCGTGAACTAATTTTTGGCATCTCAATCTCATTCAGCAGGGATTCTCAGTGAGTACAGACTTCAGGTGAGCAAATAGCTAAACAACTAAAGCTCTTGTAGCTGCCTGAGCTAGCTCGCTGAGTCCAGGCTCTGGAAGATGCACATATAACCGTTGCATTTAGTTCAGTCTACAAGTATGTCCTCCTTCCTTGGTGTGGCTCTTCTGAACACAGCCCGTGGGTTTGTGCTAAAACAGATTTCTTATTTTGGTATGGAAATCTTTTCTTCTTAGGCTTGGTATTACACTTGACTTTCCAGAACATTCTGGGACCTGACTCTAGTTCCGGAGCTCATTAGAAGTCCAAGAGCATTGTAAGTGTGGAGCTGCAGGGCAATTTCTGTTCAGATGAAGCAGTTGGGGGGGGGGGGGTCTTCCACAAGGCAGCAATGGCTTTGTCAGAGAAGGGAGGATGGACTGTCACCACAGTCATCGTGGAAGGTTCAGGAAGAACCAGAAAATCCTAGTACTCAGAACCTGCTGTATTCCCCTTCAAGTCCCCACCCCAACTCCTAGGCTTGTACTCTTTCCTCATCATGCCCTAAGTTTTGCATAGATGACCTAGGGAGCTGTGGGTTCATTTGGCAGCAGGGTTCATCAGGCTGCAGGATGCAACTTTGACTTTGGCTTTGGCTTCCTCAGGTATGTGGCTGCAAGATGAGACGTTACTGTAACAGCCACACCAAGAAAACAAAGACATACAAGCCCTCTGTTTTCTGACTGCGCTGTGGGCCAAGAATGTACATATTTGAGTTTACTTGTCTATCTTCCCAGAGAGATACCCACCCACCCTTAGCTCTTTCATTCCCCTTGGCCTTCATCCCATTGTTTGGCAGCAGTCAGATGTCCCCAAAGCCTCCCACAAATGAGCGCTTCAATTCAGAGACCAACAGGTCACAATGAATCATTTGCCACCATGCCATATGACCTGGCAGACTCACATCCTTACCTGCACTTTCTTTCTGCCATCTGCCCCAACTAGGCCTGCTAATCAATCCCAGACTTCCCTCATTACCTCGAGGTCTGTTTCCTATAACCGCCGCTGGTTCCAATTTCTCCATCTGTGAGCACTCTTAGCTGTGAGCAGCAGAAGCGTACTGTGGTTGACTTAAGCAGGAAAGAAACCCCTTAAAAGAGATACCAGGAATCGTGGAGACCTTCTCGGAAGGTGATAAGGAAAAACACTCCCAAATTACATCGCAGAATCTACCTAATGAAGACTCCATGGTGGTTGTCTTCTAGTAGTTTCTGTTGGAGCTCTCCCCCCAGACACATTGCCCACAGTCATGAGACACAAGAACAGGCACTGATGAATCTACTTTCTCAGGAAGCTGACTTGCTGCAATTGCCACTGTGCCAGAGACAACCTCTGTGCGTGCCGATAGGACATGTGGTGAAGGATACATTGCCCTTCCCAATAACGCACGACCTCAGTCTAATCAGGAGAGAATATCAGGCAAAGCGAAACGGAGGAACATGCTGCAAGAGACTGGCCAGCACTCTTCAGAGGTGTCAAGGACACGAAGACAGAATAGGCTGAGCAGCTGCTGTGGACTGGAGGAGATAAGGAGACGTGACAACTGCACGCACTGTGGGCTGCTGGACTGGGCCTGGAAACAGCAAACGGACACTGAGAAAACTGGTGAAGTCGAAATGAAGTCTGCAATTCAGCTAATGGAATGATACTAACATTAATTTCTTAGTTTTAATAATTGCATTGTGGTTATGTAAGATACTAACTAGGGAAGGCCGTAGGAAGAGTATACAGGAACTCTGTACTATTTTGGCACGTCATCTGCCCAGGTAAAATGATCTCCAAATGAAAGTGAACACCGAAAAACAAACAACGTTATGCCCTATAACCAATGGCACATCTGAAGGAGGGAAAACACTGTATTTTCTCCCCTCCCTGTGCTGCTTCCCTGAGTTATTACGTGTCAAGGCTACCAGACACCAGGGATCAGGGGAGAGGGGGGGCAGTGGGCAGAAGTGGGTGGGGAGACCCCACAACCAGCTCCCGGGGAAGGTATTTTTAGCAGGCCTTTGGGATGCCTTAAATTCTGCTCCCTGCTCCATGACTATTTGCGTGTGGGACTGGCTTTGGAAATCGTGATTTATCGATCTGAGATCGGAAGGAAGAGCTAGGCTCTCATTTAGAAAGGATTTTCCTTCTAACCACAGTGCTGTCCAATAGAAATTTCCATGACGATGGAAACGTTCCGTATCTGTGCCATTCCACACTGTTGCCATGAGCCACATGTGGCCTCACAGCACTTGAAATGAGGCTCGTGTGATGGAAGAACAAGTTTAAATGCAGATAACGACACATGACAAACAGCTGTCGTATTGCACAGTGGGGCTCGAGTAACTAGCTCCAGGTTTTTTATTTTCTGTCGATCATGATATAGCACAGTATAGACAAAGAAATATAATTTTAAAGGTGTGTATCCATGTATTTATGTAATCAACTACTCAAATGCCGGGGGCAAGTTGAAATAAGAAATAGCCAAATGAATAGTTTTATAGTAGATGAATCGGTAAATGGGCGAACCATAGGATTTCATAGCTGAAAGACACCTTGGAGCTTGTCTGTTCTAACATCCTCATTTTACAGCATACAAAGTTGGAGACCACAGGGACTATGTGGTTTTTCCAGGATCAAGGGCGATCCAAGGGCAGAGGCAGGACTCGCACTAGGTCTCCCCGACCCCATTCCACGTGATGGCATGTGGCCTCATACATCTGGCACCGAAGGCCACATTTGCCACCCGGCTCACGCCACACCTGTGTACATCTGATGGGCCCTGGACGCACTGCCCTGCATTCCTCCCTCCCCACCAATTCTCCTTGGCCACCCCGAGGAGCCTCATCACAATATCCCAAATGTGATGCTCGAAGAACAGTCCCTTTTAACAAAAAGAGGCAAAGGCACTGTCTTTCAGCCACATGGTCTGTCTTTTGGCCCCGAGAGAGAAGAACTAAATAATAAATCCTCTAGGATACAGAATCAAGGACACCAGAGAGCTTTCTCATAAATTGCCTCTCCATTACAATCTGAGTATATTCACAATGGAGAACTCTAAATAAGATGAGGGAGAAGTTAATTCATTTCATAAACATCGCTTTAAATCTCTTTGTGTACCTGAGCCACAAAATTAATTACAACTGTGATGAAATGGAAATAAAAAGAGTTGTTTAAAACTGTAATGAATATTACCAGAGCTACTTCCTTAACCAGTTTATTTTTCAAAGATGAGTACATGACTTCATGAATCTAAATCTTATGCAAAAGCAGAAGGTGGCAAACCACAATTAATTGTGTAATTCAGCAGATAATATATGTGATATTTTCATCATCAAAGGGTGTCCCTTTGTCCTTTTGAAACAACCAACACAGTCCCTGGTGGAGCAAACATTGGGGAAACCCGCCCTTGACGCAAAGAGGAAATTACAAGACAAGTATAAGCACTTCTTAACGAGTTTATGTGTGACAGAGCCTCTGTGGAGATATTCTAGATGTTTTCTTTCTCGTGTAAGTTTGGGGTCCTTGAAAAGGCTCATTTCTTATCATTTCTCTCCTGGAATGTAAAGACCAAAGCTTCCGACCTGATTACGAAGGGAGACCATTCCAAGGAGTTTCACATTTAATACCATCTCATTTGAACAAGAGCCCACTCGGGTGAAGATTCAAGTTCACTTATTGACATAGAATGCTTTTTTTCTGATTTTGCTCAAGGTCTTTCCTGACTGGGACCCCGAGCCCTGTGGCAGCTGACAAATCTAGTATGTGAATTAATTTCTGCTGACTGTAAACACATGCAAGATCAGAGTGACATGCAGCCTCAGGATGCCCAGAGAATGGTACTTTGTCAATAATGTGTACGCACATCAGTTACCACAGGCATTGAATAAATAATTAAGAATGGGAGAGATTATGTCACAGAGGCAACTACTATTTACTGAACATTTTCCATGTGCAGGTACTTTTCATCCACCACTTCTCATAATACTTTGAGATAGATATTATTAATATTATAAAAAATTTCGCCAGTGCTTGAGAGGTCTGGTCGCTTGCGTGCCAGTTAACGGAGAGTCTACCTGCATTTATCTGGCAGCTACCAATCCCCATGGGTGCCGGTTACCTGAGAGTCTACTGTAGTATTGTCTTCATTGATAAGGAAACTGAGGCAAAGAGACATGAAATAGCTTGTCCCAGGCCATACAACTAGCAGGTGACAAAGTCAAGATTTGAACCCAGATTTATGTGAGCCAGCCCCTGAACTTGTAACCATTTTATTAGTCTGTTATCTTTTGGAGGAAGGAGGGGGAGAGAGAGAGACCCAGAACTAATAGTGATGCCTTCTAGCAGATTAGTTCTGACCTGTCAAGAATGTTCCTTACCTCCACTCACCACCCTGCTCCCTAATTTTCCCAGGTAGCAGGCGTGGCTCCAGAAAGTTGATTAAAATATTTGCCTTCAATGAATGACTTTCATCCCTACTCATGCTGCTTCCCTTCACCCCTCCAATCCCCAGCCTTACTCTGCTCTCAATTTTTCTAGGTCCTCCTGCACACTCTGAAATCATGTCAGGTTTCCATCCTGCCTGGGTTTAGTGTGTAAGGAAAGTGCTCATTGAATCACTTCCTCCTCTGAGGTGAACTGTAGGCCGGTCTGAGGACAGGATGCCTTCACTTCCTGTGTGTCTCCATGGTGGGGAGTTTTGCTACACTGTTCCCCCACCTGCCACCCCAGGGCGGGGCTCCCACAAAAACGCTCATTTTGTCGGGTAGGAAATGATACGTGTGCTCATTTATTTTCATTATCTACTGGTTTTCTTGGGAAAGCCAAACCTTGTGTTGCTAAACACTTACACTTTGAAGTACCCAAGGATGATGTTAGAATTACCGCCAAGTTTACTTTCTAAAAATGCCTCCTTTAGCTGTCCTAATGTGCTGGGGAAAGGACCATCTGAATGTCCAGACATTTTCTGGAAGGGTTCGTTTACCTGGCACGTGGTATTTGGTGCTGACTACATAGTATGTGATTTGATGGTGATAACTTAGCTTAAATAGGTGAATTGATGGTAATATTACAGCGTAATTATCATATGTGCATTTATTTGCTTTTGTGAATTTGACCATAAGCACTCAGGCCAAAAAAAAAAAAAAAAAAGAAAGAAAGAAAGGTGGTGGCGGGGAAGCATAATAGTGTAACAGTCCACGCAGTGAGGGACACCCTCCAAGGCTGAGATGGGAGTCAGGAGCCTGTCCTTCTCTCAGTGGGTCTCAGGTGCCACGCACCTTCATGGCTGGAGCTCTGTGACTCGCCTTTAAAGAGTTTGGTTCCCTACAATTGCCCATCTGTAACCCCACAACCAAAGTTGGTGCTTTGCCAAAGAGGCAGTGATTTGTCTGCAAGGGAGGAAAGTCTAGATGTATGTGACTTCGAAGAAACTCTGTCCAGTCGGGCAGCTTCCTAAGGGACTTCTAAGAGTACTTTTGAAAATTTGCGACTTTGCCCGAGGGTCTGAGATGGGCCTCCACCGGATGATAACGAGTGCTTCGTGTGCTGACAGTTACTATCAGTTGCTAACACGTAATTGTATCCCACGCTTCTTTCTTTCAGTAAGCATTGTGTTAGGTTTATGTAGTCATGGTGTACAGTAGAAATAACGAGGGCTGAACCTTCCAGCAAGTGCCTGGCGGGCCTCCCTCTGCAGGTGCCCATTAGGAAGCCGCCACTGCACAAGCGGGCCTGGAGGAAGGCCTCGCTGTCACGACCGCGTTGCCCCGCCAGCCCCGGCTCTGCGTGTCCGTGAGCTGACTTCACTTTTGGAGCCGACTTTCTCCGCATGCTGGTCCCTGGCAAAGGTAGCTTCCCACGTGTGGCCCAAGGAGCTGCTCTTTCCCGACAGTCCTGGCAGCAGTTCCATGGGCTCTTACTGACGCGGCCGCAGGCCCGTGGCCGGACTGGCTGGCCAGCTGCAGAGCTGGAGCTCGAGGTGGAGCGAGGCTGAGTCCGCTCCTTACAAACACGCGGCGACCGGAAGCGACCGGAAGCAACCGGAAGCGCCTGCTCCGAGGAAAATCAGGCTGCTGCCGCCTGAAGTAGGGGCGTCGGTGTTCGCTGGCAACTGCCACCCGCACCAGATTCTCGGCCGCCACTTGTCCTGTTGTATTTCTCCTGTCATTGCCATCGCGCCTCTCCTCCTCCTTCCTTCACCTCCCAGGCATATTAACCCGGGGCTTTTCCCGCCTCCCAACGTCCACGCCTTCAGGCCTTCTGTTTACTTTCCTCTCTGGGCCTCTTTCCATTGCTCCTTTCTTTTTTAAAGCCCCCGGCAGCTCCCCGAAGGTCCATCGGGTTTGTTAACATCGAGTACAGTGTCCAGATGCAGCAGTGTGGTCATGTCGGGCCACCCCACAGCCATTGATTGACCAGCCTGGGTCAGACCCCTGTCCCTAGGACAATCAACCAACATAATAAAGCCATGTGTTCTGCTGTAAATCAAGGGGCCTGAGTAGAAGACACAGCAATCAGAACTTTGTAGCCTAAAGAACACATTAGTATCTTTTCCGAAGGATCAGCCCCCATTATTTCTGGTATATCCTATGTAAACCTAAAAGAATGTTTGCCGAAAGACCTTCTTAGAGACAATGGTTTTGCTTTCTTTCTTTTTTTAACTCTAGGTTTACTCATATACCCCTGTTGTGCGTATGACTACACGGAAACTCTAGAAACCAACAGTTTCAATGACTAAAGGAAAATGGAGTTGAAAAGAAAAGGTGAAAGGGGTTGAGAAAGGCTAAAAGGTGACCATGAGATATTTTTAGGAAAATAAAGGTTGAAAAAGAAAATTCTCAGCCATTCCACGTGTATAGGGAATGCAGAACATGGCAGATGGATTTCACTGGTAACAAGATACCACCTTATTAAACCACTGATTACAGTATTGAGAGAAGCTTCTAAAAGTTTCCAAGAGTATGGTTTTGATGAGGTGATGGAGGAGATGCCTGACTACTTCAAGGTAGTCAGAGGGACTAAAATTTAGACTTTTGTCATTTGACTTCTAAAATATAGCAGAAATGGAAAGAGCAGTGCTTCTTCAATTTCATTTTAATAAAAGAGTTTTTATTTTACTCACCATTCTGTCTTCTTCCCATCCCACTGTGATTGCTAGTGGGTCAGAACTAGGGTGCGGGACACACAAAGTTTAAGGAAGCCTTCCCTCTTAGGTGCCAGCCCTGCACTTGCAGGAGCCCGAGAGCCAGTGCCCCTTCAGTGTTGTGTCCTGGGCCCCTACCTGTCTCACCTGAGTCCTGCCCTTCCTCACAGAAGTGTGGTGGTTTCCTTCTCCTAAAAGCAAAAGTTCTTCAGTTGTTTAGATGAGATGAGTCACTTTATCCTGCTCTTTCTGACCCAAGTTAGTGGACTCAACAGTAAAAACGAAGAATTTTGTAAGTGTGTGAAACAGAGAAGGTGAAAATTTAGATTTTCCTAAATACCTCTCTCTCTTTCTCTCTCTCTCTCACACACACCCACCCCCACACACACACATGAAAATCTTGATCTCATGTTAGCTCACTTTTTATTTTGAAATCTCTGGAGACTGTGAAAACCCCTCCTCTCCTGGCTGGATTCGTCCCCAGGGCTGCCAGGTGGCCACTTCTGCTCTGGGAATTTTCATAGTGGCAATCTGTTTCCCATAGTCCTCACCCTCCTCTAGACATCTCATGTTCAGCTGTCTTATTAGTAATTGGCTTCAGCCTTTTCAATTTTCCCCTCTAATAGCCTCGCAGAGTTGTGTTACTTATCACTTTCTGAGCTCAATTCTTCTAGATTTTTACATTACTCCTCTAACGCCTTCAGGTAAATTGAAGGATCACCTGAGTAACTCGAGGCGGATGAGGAAGGCTCAGAGGCAATCACCGGTGTGGGTCGGACTGGGATGTGCTCGGAAAGCCGGGTTTAACGGTCTCTGGGCCGCCTGACTTAACGGCACCACGCGTGGCTCCCCTCCAGCAGCGAACACTGCCCTGCAAACGAGTGAGTACGTCCCCCAGCAAACACTGCGGGCCGTGACCCCTCGCTTCCTCACCGTCTGCATGGCAGTGAATTAATGAATTCATTTCTTCATCATGCCACTCCCTAAGAGGCCTTCTGAAGTTGAGGGTACCTCCCAATAGGAAGTGTGGTATTTCCTTTTCTTGGAAACTCTCTCAGGCTTCTTGCCCCACTAGACATATTATGTCCATTCAAGAAGATTCTTGAATCTTCTGGAGGGAAAACCCTGGTTTGGGGTGTCTATTTTCAAGACTACCTAGAAAAATAACTGCTTTCTGACTAACAGTCATGAAGCATGTAAAAAAAAAATATATTGGATGTTGGTGTTTGCAACTCTGGTATGGGCAGAAATGAGTGCTTCCCCTCTCAGGGGCTCACAGTGTGCTGGGGTTTTGCTCCGGTGTTCGTTGGTATCAAGCTGGTGATGTCACCTCGGGGCTGTTCGGCAGCTGGGACTGGTCTCCAGGGGGCACTACCATGGCCAGTCCCCAGTCTGATCTTGGGCTTCTCAGGAAAGAAATGATTAGTTAGGGCACCTGGGAGTGTTGGCTTAGAATCGCCTCTGGCTTCACTAAAACCCACAAGACACTGACAAGGCCAGTTAATTCATGTTTAGTATAAAATATATCAACTAAATGGTCAAGAACATGTGCAATACTGGTGCCTACGGATGTCTGTCTGTGAAAGCCTCCCACCGCCACTCCCACTGTTGAAGGGCCTATCCCAGAGCACATGACGATGTTGTACACTGGTCAAGTCATCCTCTTCCTCTTCCCCCCTCAACAATAGTGAGAAGAGAGGGACAATTTTTGGATCTAACTCCACTTTTAGTCCCCATGCTGATCCTTTGGTTCACTTCATTCACTCACTATGATCCGCTCAAGGTCCTATTTGGTCACTTGATGTACCTTCTTGAGAATGCAGGCTCATGACTCTGTGGGATGGGGGTTCTTAAATTCCTAGAATCCAGACATTCGCTGGCTATCCCTCAGAGTCGATCGTTTCTACAAACACCTAGTGCTGGTCACATCAAGTTCACTGGGGTTTTCCTTATGTCACCGCGGGGCTTCCTGAAGGGCGGAGTGGGCCTGCGGGCCTTGTTCAGACAATTTTTACAACAACCAAACAAAAGACATGATTGATGTATTTATAAAACCAGAGCACACTGAAGGTTTGCTTTGTCTACCTCTTCTGAACTTCATTTAAGTGTAACAAGAAATAAATGTTACATAGACGTCTCAAGATTTGAAAACTCCATCCCCAACACACACACACACACATACACACAGAGTGAACGAACCAGTAAGAGTATTTGTGTACTAGAAAATACTGAATGTACATATAATCTCTCTTGCCTAGGCTTTTCCAATTTGGTTTAGATGTTACAAAGTTCTAAAAATCTCACTTTGGTCTGACTATATTTTAAAAACTCTTCTGATAGGAAGGTACATGATGTCTCATTTATGCTCTCACACTGAGAATGTGTATTGATGCTGATCTGTGTGGGTAGGTTTTGCTTGTTAAAACTCTCACAAAAGGCGGAGGTGACTGATAACACGACCAATCTAGGTTGTTTCTCTGCAGCCCCTTCCCCCCGCACCCCCCCCCCCACCATTAGTATAAGTCGGCTTTCTTCTGCTAGTATGAAGACAAAGTAAAAAAAAAAGTAGCATTGGTTAGTCAGAATGCTCTCCTCCCTGGAAAACCACCATTGGAGGTGCCAGGAAATGACCATTTTCAGCCTTCTGTGGTACGTGAATTATAAACCATACACAGTGTCATGTGAAACCAGGGAAATGCATATATTTCAGGAAACTCTCCCCCTCCCCCTCCCCCTGGGGTTGTTGTGTTTTGTCCTATGTGAATCAAATTCCTGTATTTTCCTACTGGGCATCTCTGGTAGCTGCCAGAAGGAAACGGAAAACTTCAGTTCTCTGAAGGGAAACTCCTCCGTCTGCAGCATACGGGCCTTTCCTGGAACCCAGTTCCATTTTCTCGGTGGGGCATGCAGGTTTAGTTAAGCTGTGAAAGCAACCTAGAGATAAGACCAGCGACGTTTTCCTTATTGCAAAAAAGCTGTCCACTCACTGTCTGGAGAAACAGTGAATCCTTGATTGAAGGGACTCCATCCAGGTTAAGGATGCAAACAGCCTCTCCTCTTACTTGAATGTTGCCTTTCTGTAGGGTGAGGGCTGCTTATGAGTTATTCAAAGATTTAGAAGTGCTAGAAGAATAAGTCACTGGGTTGGTGGCTGTATTTGTCTCCTACTGTTGTGCAATAAAACCACGTTCTGCTGGATTTCTTAGGTAAGAGAAGAAATGACTAGATGGAAAGCCCATTTGCCCATATATAGTTTAAATGCTCAAATACTTTGAAACCTTAAAAAAATCACAAATATTAGGAAAAATTACATCTGACATCACAGAATATTTAATGTTCACCCCTGTGTGGCTGGAATAAATGTGCAAGCTGATGTAGTAATCTGTGATGTACAGTAGACTCGCCATTAACCAGAACTCAAGCAACTGGCAGAAATCGCAAGCAAGCAGTAAAAAATTTTGCTGGTTGCTTGAGTTCTGGTCAACAGAGAGTCTACTTACATTTATCCAGCATCTACCAATCCCCATGGGTTTCAGTTAACTGAGAGTCTCCTGTATTTGGAAATATTGTCGTGATGTAATTTAAAATTGTTCACATGGCAAGTTCGTTTTCTATAGACTCCCATTTAATACGGTTGTTCACCATCACGTGTTTGTCATTTTGGTGTTGGTTTTAAAATAGTATCTCTCTCGAAGAGTGCTTCTCTGTTTATTAATTTAGCAAATATTGCTGCCTGTCGCAGAAGCACCAGGCATCGAGGATGGAGTAGAAAGCAATGCTGAATGTCTTTCTCTGCCCTGCGGGCTCTTACGGCTCAGAGAGAAAAATGGACGAGTAAGCAAACGAAAAGTAAGTTATTTTGCATGATGGTAAGTGCTACGAAGGAAAAGAGTGCTAGGGTGATTTGACTGGTTTGAAGGAAGGGCTCCATGACATGGAAGCATTTAAACTGAAGAGAAGAAAAAGAAATTAGCCAGGCCGAGGGAGAAGCATGTGCAAAGGCCCGGAGGTATGAACGTCTCTGAAGGCTGAAGAGGCACAAGTGCCCGACTCATGATGGAAGTCAGTGATGTGGGCTGCTGGACTAAATAGGCTGGTCCGGGTGGTGCTGGCTTGTAGGCACCAGTGGAAGCAGTGGAGTTTTCTTGAGCCATAATAGGACTTCAGCTAAATTAAAAGGACTTGACTTCATTTACCTTTTAAAAAGAGCTCTCTGGCTACTGTGTGGAGAGGAGGTGGCGGAGGAGGAGTGGAAACTAGGGCTTTCTTTGTAAGGATTAAATGAGTCAATGAATGTTGAGCATTTGGTGCAATACTTGACACAATAATTGCTGAGTTCATATTAGGGGGTTACTATTAGTAAGTATTAATATGAATAACCATAATATTTCAGTTTGGCATGGTAATCTGGTGGTATAAATTCAACATGTACACTGGAAATTAAATGTCTTCTTTGATTTCACTACACTGTAAAACTCAAGTTAGGCCAGTAGTTGGGATTTTATTAGCCTAGGGGGGACCACAGACATAAAGCCAATTTTGGTTCCTAAACTGTTTACCATATTATTGCCTATATAGAATAGTTAGCTGCATGTGTTGAGTGCATACTTTTTACTGAGCTATTTTGTAAAACATTTTTTACTAATTAAATTAGTATACTAATCTACACAAGAAAATTCCTTTATTTTCCAGAAATCATAACATTTACTTCTGTGAGATTTACTTCTGCCCCAACCCAGGACATATGTAGAGAGGATGTATGTTTGGAAAACTAGCATTTATGTACTAAATCTCAAGCTTTGGGAAGGGGTCTTTATTGGCTATAGAAAACCTGAGTGTATGTACAGTAGACTCTCTGTTAACTGGCACTCATGGGCATTGGTAGATGCCAGATATAAGCGGACTTGCCCTTAACCGGAACGCAAGCAATGGGCACTCTCAAGCAACTGGCCAAATCTCAAGCAACCGGCAAGAGCTGCTTGAGAGTGCCCGTTGCTTGCCTTCCGGTTAACGCAGCATTTACTGTAGTCTGTTCCCCTTGCTCTGCAGTGAGTTTTGAGACTTAATGACATCTCCTCAATCTCTAGGCAGGAGGGTAGAACCAAAAAATGCTGAGTAATTTTGTGCACTCTCCCGGACCTCTCTAAGCCTCAGTTTACTCATCTACCCAATGGGTATGATGATCACGTCCTTTAAAAGCCGTGAAGATTGAGGAAAATAATGCATCAGAGTGCTTCCATAGCGTCTGACACCTAAGAAGAGCTCAACAATTGTGAACTGGTGAGGTTATTATTGGTTACTTGAACACCAAAGTACCTGCTCCCCTTTATCTGACCCCTTTACTTCCAGATAAAAAGGACAGTTCTGGCATTCCAGGTAGAACTGCTTTGCTTATCAGGACATTTTCCAGTGCTGACCTTTGATATTTTACCCACGACCTTACTTTGACCCTGGAGCCAGGATGAAAAGGGCCCCAGGGCACTGGCTCCAGCTGCGGACTCTGCAGCCACAGACTCACTCTGAGAGCTGTAGCCCCTGCCAAGGCGGCTGGAAATTACACTTGTAACCTCTGATAAACCACCGGGTCTGGGGTTTCAATTCCCTCTGTCCTCTGCCTTTCTAACTGGCAGTAATTATCTTTGTAGTGCTCTAATGCTAAATAATGATGCTGCTAATGCACGCTGCATTTTCGCACACAGGTGCCAGCTGTTACCTCGCCAGGCAGCTGACCACCCAGTGCACACTCAGGGCACTCACTGCACAAACAAAACAAAGGCAGCCCCCAGCCTTCCTCCCCGTGGCCCCGCCCTTCCCCCTCCCTTCCCAGCCCCCTCCCCTCCTCCCTCCTTCCTCCCCGCTTCCCTCGCTGCCCTCCCTCCCACTGGTGGTTTCTTCCTGCAACAGAAATCCAGGAAACCACCCCCCACCCCCCCACACACTTCCTCTACCCACAGTTTTCTCCAGGGCCTGACTCACACACAATTCAGCTTGATTTGGAGTTCCCTTTTCTCTGTCCCATGAGAACCCCCAACTCGCCCATTCATTTCTGGGAGTCCCGGGCTAGCCAGATAAGGTTGATTATTTTTGAATCCCATAATTGACCTTTCATGATCATTTTTTTAAAAAAGGCATTCTGAAGACGAATTACCAAAGAACAAATGTGAGGCTGTTGGCTTTACACCCACACCCCCACCCACCCACCCACCCCGCCCCCCTTTACCCACTGGTCCACAGAGCAGCCTTCAGCAGACAACATCTGCCTGATGAGTCGCTTTCAGTAACTTTAATCTCCGATAATTCATTGTTTCTGTGGTGCCGGTTACAGTCGCTAGGAGGGCAGAACAGCAGGCCTGTTTGGCAAGCAAACAAATTTGAATGTGAACCGAGGGGTTTGCCCACCTTATGATGAGTGGTTGACTTGCTGCCAAAAAAGCAAAACAAAAACAAAACAATAGGTGGGGTTGATGAGGGCTGGGGGACAAGAGCTGCAGTGTCTAAACGGGGTGGGGGCTCCTTTAATCTTGCCGGCACAGCTGCTCCGAGGAGGAAAACAAAGGGCAAGGTGGAGATGTGTGGCCTTCGGGCCCAGCTCCGCGCAGGCCGCGGGCCTTTGCGTCCCTGCCGCAGCCCCGCCGCCAACATTTAACCTTGACTTCTCCCTCCTGGCTTCTGGCACGGGAGGAAAGCCGACCCAGATGGGCGTCCTGAGTGTGACCACTCTCTGCCCGCTCCCGCGCCCTTGCGCAGTCGGCGACAGCGGCCGGACACCTTGCCGGCCGAGGCCCGGCCTGGCCCGGGGCGGCCAGGGTAGGGGCACAACGCGCAGCTTCCCTACGTGTCCCTGGTGCCCACGGACCGGGCCCCGCTGGGCCCCGAGCGCCGAGGACATTGCTGGGTGCTCCTGCGGGGTCCACGGAAACAATGGCGAGCCCGAGCTGGCCCGCCGGGCAGCGCTGCCCCTACCGCCGGCCTCGCACGTCCCGCAACGCTGAACTCGCAGCTGTCGCAGGGGCCCTGAACCTGGCTACCCTGCGGGGCGCTGGGGGCAGACCGGGGCCTCGGAGGCCCAGGCGGCCCGAGCTCCAGGACAGCAGTGTCGCCTGTGCTGGGCAAGTCCATGGAGACAGGCCACGCAGTGACAGGCCGGAGGCGGCTGGAGGGATCCATAATTTATGATGTTGTTCTTAGCAATCCGGTTTGGGATTTCACAAGCATTGCCTGTTTCCTTCCCATTTGTTGCTTCTCTCCATCCGTTGGGGAAGTCTCCCCTTCCCCTCCCAAGACAGTAGCAGTTATCTTGGTGAATTACTGTGATAAGGAAAAAATGTGGGCCTCCTCGGGAGGGATTGCTGAGGTGGGGGAGGGGACCAGGGAGGAGGAGGGGCTGAGAGAGAGTGCTTAGGCCACTGGGTACCTTCCACTAATTTCGCCCAAACTGTGGGAGAAAAGAACCCTATTTCCAGAGAGCTGGGGAGGGGGCTGTGCTGAGGGGTTGTGAGAACTGGTCCACCATGCAGCATTTGCTCATTTGTACAGGAACCTCTTTGCAGCCCTCATAAACAATGGCTTGGGTAGCAGGAAGGGAAGGGGTTCATTGCTCCTTTGTGCAAGGAGGAGGACACCTTCAGGGACCCTTTGGCAAAGGATGCTCCCACCCCCAAAAGTCCTTAAATTGTGGCAGTGATTGGGAAAGGATTTATGGATTTTATCAAGTTTTAGTGCAATAAATAAGTGACAGGCACCACAAAGAACCCCAAGCTAAGTTGGGGGAAGTTTTCTTTCTTGTTCTTTTTCCGTTTTGTTTTCTTTTTTTTTTTTCTTGAAAACATTTATTCTAGAGGCTTCCTTTTTCTCTTCTGTACTGTGTTGCTCAATGCATTCAGATCAAAGAGCAGCTGGGACAAATGCTTGCTGAGACCAGAGCCTGTGAGGACTTGACTAAGAGGTACGAAGTGGTCGGATCCATTCTGTGGGCTACAAGTGCCCGGAGGCCCCACCCCAGGGTGGCCCATTCCCCCCACCCCCCAGGAGGGACCCAGCCTGGGAAGGTCTGGAGCTGCAGGGGCAGCAGCTCCTGCAGATGGCTGGGTCATTATGTGGTTTACAAATGACCAAGTCAGGTTGAAGCCACAGTCACTGTGGTTACAGGCAATTGTGATTTGTCACACATCTAGTGACCCAGTTCTGGCACTCCCTCTTTTAAAAGGCCATTATTCAACATCTTGAGAGCTCGATTTCAGAACCAGTCCATCTATACAGGGACAAGGAAGGCTGCGAGGGGTGGGGGAGTGAAACTCAGGGTGTGTGTGCACGTGTGCCAGGAGGTAGGTTTTCTGAAAAGGAGCAAATCCGGGGTGTGACTTCGGAGGCAGGTAGAATTTCATGGAACTTTGAGTAGAGGTTGCTTTCCAAGCTCAGGTATGTCCTTCTTTGAAGGGAGTCTGGGCACCATAGGACAGCACCTCCCAGTTATCTGGTGATCTCTGACTTGGCTGGTATATTCATGGCCATCTGTAAAATGAAAGTGGGCAGGCAGGAAGGGGAAGAAGAATGCTTGTGTGGGTTTTTACTTCTTAAAAATAGCATTTCTTTTCACCACAATGGCACAGGAACTTGTAAATATGAATCCCCAGCAATAGTAAACAAATTAGTTCAGGTTCTTTTATCTGAAGAGTAAGTAGACCAAGTCTCTCCCTCTCTCTCCCTCTCTCTCGTTAAAATTCCCCCTCCTCTTAAAGGCTTCTTTGCTGGTGAGTATTTGTCCAGGAACAAACAGTCTTTTATTCAGATGGCCTCCAAAAGTTCATAAGCAAAAAATATGTCCAACGTCGGGTTGCCCACAATACAGTCTCGGGCTGCACAGTGAAGCTTTTCTGTCCTGATTTTTGTGATCTGCTATCAGAGTCCTTTAATTTCTCTGAACAGAAGGCTCTTTGGGAGAAGAAGACTGGGGGGTAGGGAACAACATGGAATCAGCTCCACCACCCCCACCCCCGCCCCCCTACCCCTTGGCTGTTTTCTCCTGGTCAGCAAGTCATCCTTGAATTCTGATCTTTCCCAGCATCTTACTGAGGTGAGGGCAGGGAAGGGTTAACCTGGGCCACAGCAGGCTTCCCCACTGGCCTATTTTACTGGGGTGGAGTAAGCTGGCCAGGCACCTAGGAACTGTTCATAAAAGGGAGACGCCCTACTCCTGACACCCTTTATCACCTTCGGAGATATTCCTTTTCAGGGTGTTTTTATACAACCGTCAGAGATGACTGTCTTTTTAAAGTCACAGGTCCCCTTTAACCCCTGGGAGTTTGCATCTGTTCTCTGACATTCAGATTTCAGTCTCCTACGAGATGAAAGAGGGGAGCCATCAGGGGGATGATGGACCCTCATTTGGAAGGATGGACAAAAATAATGATTTATAACTAAATTGTAATTGCTTATAACTCAATTTAAACTTTTGGTCACTTTTTGTGGGTTGAAGCTTCAATGCAAATGAATTTACTTTGTGACGCTTTTACTGAGCAGACTGAGTGAGAGCCAGGTGCTTTCGTAGGTGCTGAGGACACAGGGGGCAACAAGAGGACCCCACCCCCGCCCCCACCCCCACCCCCACCTTGGAGGACCCCACCCCCGCCCCCACCCCC